>JAMXBB010000003.1:65415690-65480094 GCA_024138015.1 Lumnitzera littorea | reverse complement strand
AGATTTTTTTTTCTTTTTCCATATTTATATGTTGCTCTTGCTCACGTGATTGTTAGCTTAATTTTTAAGCTAAGTTAGATTTGCATTAATGTAGATAAAAAAAAATAATCATTTCCATTTCTCTTTTATTATATACTTAACACATGTCCATTTAATCTTTACGTGGCTACTTCTTTTGTTATTTTAATTGCTGATTTTTGTCTCCACGTTTTGTGCAGGATAAGCATGAAAGTAGAAATGGAAGAAGAAAAAGAGATAAATTGGAAATAGAAAAGAAGGAAAATGAAAATTATTAACAAATATATATAATTTTTCGAATGATATAAATTATAACGAATCTCCTTGTAAATTAGTTTTCAAAATTTTGTAAAGTTTTATCAATTTAACTGGTACCCGTTACAATTATAATTTTTACAAGTTATTATGGTAATTTCATTACAATTTCGTACAAATAGGCGATTTAGTCGAAAATTACATTCGACTATAGTTTTATTGCTATTGTGTAATATTTAACTATTTTATAGGTTTATGTTTATGATTTTAGGGTTTCAAGTAATTTTGAGTTCAATTTCAATTAATGATACATAAATTAGGTTTAGGGTTTTAGTAAGCGATTTAGAGTTTTGATAAATTCCGAAGGTTTTGTTATCGGTGTTATATTTGATTTATTAAACTTCATATTCTTTTATTATTATTAGCCTTATCGACTTATTGTACAGTTTAGAACACTTGGACTCGAGTTAAGGTTCAACTATTGTTTTTCCTAGAGGTTACAGTAGTTTAGGCCGAAGGTGACTAAAGGTGGTGGTTCAAAGGGGGTGAGCTTCGGTAGTTAGGGTTTAAGGGTAGTGGTTTGATTGAGCGGCTAAGGGCTACAATAGTAGTTGAGGGAGGTCGTGTTCGGGAGCTAATAGAGTAAGGGTCACAGTCGTAGTGTTGGGTTTTGGTGGAAGGCTTGAAAAAGAGATATTCGAAGAGAGAGATAATGAGCTAAAGAGAAAAAAGAGAATCGCAAGAGAGAGGGAGAGCTTAGGAGTTGATTCTAAAGCTCAAGAATGGTTCTGTTCATTGTATGTGTTCGTCTATGTCCCATGATCATCAATTTATATACAAATCCAACCTAGAAACAAAGGAAAGTTGGAATCGGATTTAATGAGAAATGCTCGAAAACCTAGCTTTTTTCTGATTTTTGAACTCCAATTTAAATGTGCTTTTAGCTAAATCTAAACTTGTTCTTATCACCAATTCGAAGCATGCCTTGTCTAGTATGAGACTGATGCAAGAAACTATATGCTTGTGTGTGGAATTTGTGCAGAAATTGAAGCTAAAGTAAAGGGAGTGGGCTGTTCTTAAGAAGGAAAGAGGAGGAAAATCAAGAGAAAATGGGGGAAAACCGAAGGAAAGAAAGGGAAAGTGCTGACATGGTGCCACATTAGCCAATTTAACAAACCCCGACCTACCACGTGTCATACTTGACACGTAGCGGATCATGTAGCCTGATACGTGGCACTACGTCAGCAAAACCATCCAATCCGATGATGCTACATGTCAGGATACGTAGCACAATCAGATCCTGACACGTGACAGTCTCTAATGTGATTAAAAACAAAAAGTAAGAAAAAGGCTTCTTTGCCTTTGCTAAGTTTTGAACCTAAGACTTCATGCTCAATGCTAATACTATACCCATATGCTTAACCATCAAGCCATTGGCCTATACCTTGTCTATATGTGCAATTAAATTGGACATATGAACTTGGTTGGCCTAGACTAGATTTAAATCTAAAAGTAGGTTTAATGGTCCAACTCCTAAACCAAGATTAAAATTAAAAATCTACTCTAACAAAATGTTATTTTCTAAAAGAATTTTATTTTATTTTATTTTTTATTATTTTTTCAATTTCAAAATTTCTTATTTTTTCATATTTCCTAATTTTTTTTTTGTGTTTTTTCCTATTTTCCTATTTTCTTATATTTTTCTAGAATTCTTATTTTTTTAAATTTCTTCATTTTTTTGGGGCTTTCTTTAATTTTCTATTTTTTGAACTTTTCTTAATTTAGGACCCTATAACCTTATTTGAAATAAAATAAAATAAAAGGGGGGCAAAAATTAGGTGTTTGCTTATTTAAAGGGAAAAGTGCAAATAACACCCCCAAACCATGACTTGGTGCAAATTGACCCCTTAAATTTTCTAAATTTTCTTCATGACTCCTTAAGTTTTGATAAACTGGTAAATAACTTCCATAGTAAAGGACTCCAACCCTACTATTTAGTCCATTAGATGTGTTGATTGGGAGAAGTGTTGCACATGGAGATTATGAGCATACAAGAAGTATGTTGGATGCTTCATGATAACTAGGCTCATGGGCCCATACACGTGCTTTAATCCTACTGTTAGTCAGGATCACTACCCTTAATTAGATTCAACCACTCTATCTTGATTTATCATTAAGGAAGTACAGGAATCACCGAGCATTAAGGTGAAACATCTTCAAGCTGCCTTTTGCAAGCAATATAACTATACTGTGCACATAAAGAGAGTTCGAGAGACAAAACGCAAAGTGATAGAGTAGGTTTATAGAAGGTAGAAGGAATCATATGCAATGATGCCACATCCTTTATATGCTGTTCAAGAGGTCAATCCAAGTACCATGATAGAGTAGAAGTGGCAAGAAAGCAATAATGCGAGTCATGTGTTATTTGATCGATTAGTCTAAGCATTTGGATTATGTATCAAGGCCTTCATACATTACAAGGGTCATGTGTTCTTTAATTGAGTCTCTTAGGCATTTGGATCGTATATTAAGGCCTTCATACATTGTAGGTTCGTTACCATAACCCATACATGTTGTATCGATTAAATAGCTATTTGTCTCTTACTTAAATAGTCAGAACTAACTACTCTGTTGTTTTTAAGCTTATGATTATTATCAATAATACATTTCTGATGAACTGCCGACCAATGGTCCCATTACTCGTGCACAGCCTTGAGGACTCTAATCCCTCACTTGACAAATTCTTTTTCGGTAACCTATTGATGACGAGAAATTTTATGCCAAAGGAATGTGGTTGAACTCCTTGAGCTCCCTCAATTATCATACGTTGATCTGTATACTCAATAGTGATGATGCCAACCATTCCCTTACCAAGGACCCTATAATGAGTAATCCGACCAACCGTTGCTAAGAAGTTCTTTTCGAGTGATAAGAGACTCACTTAAATGGCCTAATAGTTTTCTCTCAGCATACCACCTTCTCTCTCGTCTCGATCCCTTTATTGCCACAATATTATGACCCCTCTCATCTGCTATGCTTAAAGAATATTTGTACAAGACCAATGTTCTATCAAAGTGAGGTTGTATTCCTTAGATATGTCGTTTCAGGGAGTATAGTTTGAGTTAATGAGGAAAAGGCCAGAGTTATTAATGAGTGGCCTATATCGACTATTGCTACTGAGGTCAGGAGCTTCCATGACTTAGCCTCATTCTATCAAAGATTTATATGGAACTTCAGCTCCATAACTACGCCATTGATTGAATTGACCAAGAAGAATGTTGAGTTTAAATGGATAGAAAAGGCACAAAGGAGTTTTGAAGATGTAAAGTGTAAGTTGACGTCTGCTCCAATACTTATCCTACCAAATTTTGAGAAGATTTTTTAGGTTGAATGTTATGCATTTGGTGTTATCCTTATGTAACAGCGCTGACCTATTACCTACTTCAGGGAAAAACTCTGAGGTATTACCTTAAATTACTCAGCTTATGACAAGGAGTTCTATGCCTTTGTCTATACACTTTAGAACTAGTAGCATTATCTATTGCTGAAAGAATTCATCATCTATTCGAATCATGAATCTCTCAAGCATCTTCGTGGGTAGCAGAAGCTTTCTCAACATCACACCAAGTGGGTTGAGTTCTTGGAGACCTTTTGCTATATCATTAGGTATAAGAAGGGAAGCACCAATACAGTAGCTGATGCACTTTCTCGCTGTCATACCCTCATTACAACTTTGCAAACTAAAGTGCTTAGATTTGGCACTTTACCTTATCGATATGAGAATGACCCACATTTTAGGCCTTTAGTAGCCAAGTGCAGTGATAGAGGAGCTATAGATGAATTCTACTTAAGTGAGGGCTTCTTAATGAAGGGCAAGTAGATTTGCATGCTGAGTGGTTCTGTAAGGGAGCTACTGGTTCATGAAACTCATATCAGGGCTCTAACTAGCCATTTTGGTGAAAAGACGATGATTGAGATATTAAAGGAGCACTTTTACTAGCTTGGGATGATGAGGGTTATGCACTGAATACTTGAGAGGTGCAAGGTGTGTAAGTATGCAAAAGGGAGGAGAGAGCCCTATGGAGAATATATACCCCTACCAATTCTCGAACGGCTGTAGACTAATCTAAGCATAGATTTCATGCTCGGCTTTCCCCATATGCTAAGAAAATACGATTCGATCATGGTGGTGGCCGATTAATTCAATAAGATGGGCTACTTCATCCCCTGCCACAGAATTAACAATGCTTTATTCATTACTAACCTCTTTTTGTAGGAAATTGTGCAATTGCATGGAGTGCCAAGGAATATTGTGCATGACCGTGATTCCAAATTCACGAGCTTCTTTTAGAAGACCTTATAAAGGAAACTCGACACTAAGCTCCTGTTCAGTACCTCTTACCTCCTCCAGACAGACGGCTAAATTAAAGTAGTTACAGAACCGTTGATAATCTCCTACGTGCCACTGTTAGAAAGAACTCTCGTGACTGGCATTTATGCTTAACCATCATTGAATTTTCCTACAATCACTCAACTCACAGCTCTACTAGAACATCACCATTTGAGGTTGTTTATGGACTTAACCTGAACTTACCCTTGGACTTAGTTAGCAATCCAACTACACAAGAGGAGAGTTAACCCGGCCTATAGTGTGCCGAGTAATTTCATAGGTTGCATCAAAGGATTGCCGAGCAATTGGCTAAAACTATGGCCCGATAGAAGGAAATGAGAAGTTATGGAAGGAAACGAATTATTTTTGCCCCTTAGGACCTTGTCTAGATCAATCTTAGTAAGGAATGCTTCCCTAGCAAGAGCACGAACAAACTATCTCCCAAAGCGAATGGACCCTACAATATCTTGAGGTGCATTAATGATAATGCCTATGAGATTGAGCTACCCGAAGGTCTTGGTGAATCTACCACATTTAACGTTGCCAACTTAAGTCCATATCTACCCAAAGATGACAAAGACCAAGATTTGAGGGCAAATCTTCAACAACCTCAGGGAATAGATGAAATACCGACCAACGGTCCCATTACTCACGCACGACTCTAAGGACTCCAATCCCTCACCCGATGAATTCTCTCTCAGGAACCTACTGATGATAAGAAAGTTTATGCCAAAGAAATGTAGCTGAACTCCTTGAGCTCCCCAAATTGTTATATGTTGATCTATACACTCGGTAATGATGATGTCGACCATTCCCTTACCGAGGACCCTATGTCCAGTAATCCGATCAACTGTTGCCGAGAAGTTGATTTCAAGTGACAAGAGACTCACTTAAATGACCGAATGGTTTTCTCTTGGCATGCCATCATCTCTCTCGTCCTGGCCCCTTTATTGCCGCAACATTTTGACTCCTCTTGCTTACTATGCTCAAAGAATATTCATACGAGAACAATGGTGCACTGCCACCTATCCACCTCATTTGACATTGTACTACTTTTCCATTTTTGGTCTTTTGTTCTTTTTACCCTTTTATCGTATGTACTAGGAATCGCCTTTCTGTATATACTTTCTTATAATTTCTTTATTTGTAATGTTGCCATAGGGACTTACTATAAATAGTCCTTTTCTCTTATAAGCTACACATGACTTACATTTTTAATACTAAATATTCTGTTCTTGTGAGACAACCCCTCTAAGTCCATTTTTCATATACTCTTATCTAATCTTACCGAGTAGCTCAGGATTAGTGGTGGGTGGTCCTTGACATCAACTTGTGTATCATATCAAGTAAGGTGTCAAGTCGTGTTGTGTTTATTAGTGAGTCATATCTTCCAAGTAACTTTATATTAGCTACTGTTCTTCATTTGTAGATCATTCCCCTATAATTTTCTTTGATATTTCGGAGGACCCATTTCAGTCAGATTTGATATAGTAAGTCTTAGTAATAACTGAGCTCCTAGGTACACCAATTTCTATGGCAAGTATAAGCATAAGCTTCTTCTTGCAACTAGGGTTGATGGTCAAAATCATATTGTTCTACTTGGATTTGCTTTAGTTGATGAGGAGTATGAGGATAGTTAAGGATGTTTCTTGCTCATATATGTAATAAAGGATCGTACAAACATTTGTTTGATTTTTAACCATCATCTTAGAATATGGTCTACGATGTGGGGATAGAATGCAGTGTAGCAAAATAGGTAGGCATGGTAACGGTGTATTAGACATGTCATTAGTAATTTCAATACCTAGGCTAAGAACAAAGAATGTGAAGAATTGATAAAGAACGCAACGTACCAATTACAACCCCACAAATTTTGAGTGTACTACGATGAGCCTACACATTAAGACATACTTCGAAGAATTGCATCTAAGGATGTAGACCCTATCATATGATGATGAAGCTAACTTTGGTCATAGGACCACAAGTATTACTACGAGTTATAAAAATGCACTGAAAGATGCTAGGAACTTACCCATTATAGCATTAGTCAAGAAAACCTTTTACAATTGTAATGACTACTTCAGTTAGCGTTGGATCGAGATAGCTAATCAAATGGGCATGTGCAAGGTATTGTCTAAATTTACAAAGAGAAAGTTCGATAGATGGCACAATGTAGCAAGTAGCCACTGAGTTATTACCTTCAACTACAATGAGTAGATCTTCGAGGTTATAACTCCATCATACCTTACAGCACATAAACAAAAGGAGGGAAATAGTCATACTATTGCACTTAGGAATCATCGATGCACTTGTAATAAGTGGTAAGCATATAGGATTTGATGCTTTCACAAGCCCTTACAGCGATCATGTAAAAATTTGTTTAAGGTTAGAAAAGCTTTTGCCAAAAATACTTTTCTTAAGATTTTTGCAAGGCTAGCACTCTCCATTCATACCTTTACCAAGTCATAGACATGCGACGAGTTGAACCGGTTATTTGGGTCAGACATTTATATTTATCAATTTAAAAATGTGATCACACAGATGATGGCACACAAACAGAACAGTTATTCAAACATACAAGCAATAGCAAACAACAAAACATCATACAAATAACACGCATAAGCAAGTAACAGGTCATCAGAAATCCCTCACCTGGATTATTGCTCATTCTCCAAGCCTTTAAGGTTTCCAAGACTCAATATCGAACGCCTAAATCAAAATGGTAAACCTTATAAGTGTTCTGAGAATTCAGACTCCTTAGTCAACTAAAAGTCTATCGTTGTTTATCTAGTTTTCCTCCAATATAATCCGAGTATAATATGTATAGGGTTACCATGCTCCATGAGATTAATAGTAACTATTTTCTTATATTAGTAAGGTATGAGGCTTCCTTTATGTATTTTGTAATCTTTTTTGTTCTGATTCCGATATTTGCGAACTTATAGTCGTTTTTCATCGTTTTCGGACACACATTCACACGGTAATGTCCGTTTTGGATGTTAAGACCCATGTTTTATGATATGGGCTAAATTTATTAAAATTTTACCTTATTGAAGTTTAATTACTCTTATTACTTATGTTTACGCCCTAGTTTAGGATTTAATGATTGAATTAGCTATTTGATTCTTATACTTAGGAAATTTTACATTAGTGCTACAAATTCACATACTTGATTAAGTTTAATTCAATCTAAAAGATGTATTAGGGTTTAAGGAATTTTCGACTTCTAAATACATGTATATACCTATGTTATGTGCTTATGTAATCTTATTATTTCTTCTATTATAAACCTATGCTTACATCATCACTTATGTAATCAATTGATGATGTCATGGCTTATGTAATGTTTAGATGATGTCATGACTTATGTCATCATGTGCTTATGTCATCACTTACCTCATCATATGATTACATAAGCCTTTCCTTATGCTTATGTCATATGTATATGTATTATGTACAAGTTACTCCTTTCTCTTATACTTATGTATATACACCTTATACATACTTATACTCATATCTATACTTAGACTTATACCATATTTATACGTGTATACATACTCATATACCTATACGGTTGGATATGTATTTTTATACTAAAATTCGTATGCCTTATTTACCCTCTTAAGAAATCTTCACAATTCCATTCTTTTTGTATTTTAAGGGTATATTTAACATGGCTTATGTATGTATAGTTAGTAGATGTTCAAATTGAGGTTATGTACATAATCAAAACTTATGTATAAAGGTATTTATACATGTATATCTCTAGCATACCCTTATGTATACATACTTATAGACTTATACTCATGTCTTCCTTTCTTCTTCTTCACAATTCCTAATTCCTACACCTAAAGATGGGAACTTTGCTCCCTCTTCTTCAAGACAAAACTAAACACATAATTACTTATCTAATCTACCTAATTAACTAACTAATGAACAACATAAACCAACATAAAGTAAGTTAAGTACATACCTTTAGATGTGTTGGATTTAAGGAGGCAAAAGGTGAAGAAATGAAAGTGAAAGGGAAGGGGAAAGCTCACGGCATGGAGGAGGATTTTTGTTTTGTTTCTTTTGTCTTTGTTTTGCTTATGGAAGAAGAAGAATGGTAGGGTCTACAAGGGAGATGTATGGATGGCAACAATTGAAGAGAAAGAGAAGAGACAAAAAATCAAAAGAGAAGATAAGAAAAGCCATCATGAAAGAGTAGATATTTTCTTAATCTTTTGGTCTTTTGTTGACTTTTCAAAGTGTTGACTTTAGTCAACATGTGTTGACTTAGTCAACCCTTTGACTTTGGTAAACATGCATTATCTTGGTCAACATTCCTTAAGCTTATGTAATTTTGTACACATAATGTAGTAATTAAGGGAAATTAAGGGGAAAATGAAGGAAATGAGGTATTTGATGAATTGATTAGTAAGAGTAGATGATGAGATCTTACTTTAAGTATTTATAACCTATAAACATCATTTGGTAAACTACTTAGTGTAATTAAGATGAAAAATGTCATTTAAGGTATTAAGGTTTACTACATTTAACCTAATCTTTAACTATAACCCTAACTCTAAGTGAGACTATCCTAATCATATACTTAAGACATAAATGTAATCTATGATTCATTATCTTAGTTTCTAAGGGATCATTTAAGCATTCTATATGTTTATGCATGATTGAGGGTTATCTTCAGTCGTTTACCGATGAAATGGCAAAATATGGAGGATATATTATCACTTAGGGTTTTAAGGTAAATTATGGTGAATTAGTGCTTTGATGTCCTTAAAGTTATGGTTTTAGGGTTCTTATTACTTTAAGGCACCATCTCTAATGTTTTTACACATTTAGGGTTTCATATATTCTTACGCGATTAAATTTTCGATTGTCATCTTAGGGTTTTGATAAGGTTCGAGGTTTTAGGGCCTTCGTATGTAATTAGGGATTCAATTGATGATTTAAGGTTATTCGTATCCACTTTAGGTTTTGGATTGAGATTTTTATTGGTTTTAAATCTCACTAGCTCTTTTGAGTTCGGGAAATTATCTACAGTTTAGACGTTCGTTTCTATACTTAGAAAGCTAAATTCGCGGGGTTTACAGGTGATCATACTTACCTCTTCAAACATTTGGAGTCTAAAGTCCTCTTACTCCTTCGTACCAATATAGGGTATAACTGTCTCTTTATAGATTTCATAATCCTGGTCACCTAGAATTGTGATGACCTAGCTATTGGAGATGAACTTAACTTTTTGGTGAAGACTTAATGGTATGGCCCCTATTAAATGTATCCAAGGCTTTCCCAATAACAGATTGAAGGTCCTTGGAATGTCCAAAACTTGGAATGGGATGTTGAATGTTCGTGGGCCAATATCTACTAATAAGTTGATCTCCCCTATTATTTCTCTCTTGGATCTATCAAAAGCTCTTACTGTTGTTGAACTTGACTTGATATCGGTTATATCAATGCCCAATAAATCCAGGGTAGCTAGAGAGCAGACATTCAAAGACAACCCATTGTCAATAAGGACTCTTGTTATGATGGTGTCATTTATCCTTGCTATTATGAATAAAGTCTTTTTGTGCTAGTTAACTTCTTAGCCCAGTTCCTTGGTAAAGAAAGAAATTTGATCCATAGTGAGGGTGGAATTAGTGATAGATCCAATCCTTTCAGTCGGTATTTCATGAAGAACTTTGACTTCCCTTAAAGTTTTGAACAAAGCTTCCCAATGCAGATCCAATGCTAGTAAGAGACTCATGAGGGATATTTGTGTCGGAGTCTTAGCAAGTTTATCCATTATTTTATACTCGCTAGACTTAGTCATCTTAGTGAAGGCAAACAATCCTTCTTCAGTTTGTTCATTATTTAACCTTTCCAACATGGCCTTCTTTTTCAAGTCTTTACTTGGGCCATAGATCCTACTAGAGCGGGTAATCCCCCCTATAAGAGAGCTTGACTGCCCCTGGTTTACTACCTGGTAGTTGAGAGGGCTAATTTTATAATTTTTAAGGGCTAAAGGCATATGGAAGGTATAATGTTTAGTTTGCTTCTCTTCTTGTCTATAGAATTTATATACCTTAAGCTCTCAGTTGGAACCGATCATGTTGATGGCGAGTCCTGAGTCATCAAATATCATATTGATGATGGGCCCATGGTTCAATAGGGGGTTTTTGTTGACATTTGGAGCAGGAGCCTCTATAAAATCTAGTTATATTGTGCCTTCATCAATTAAATCTTGAATTTTGTTTTTTAACCACCAACATGAGAGAGTTGAATGGCCTACATTCCCTAGATGATACTAACATCTTGCATTGCGATAAAAAAATCTTGGCCTATACCTTTCAGAATGGAGCAAATTATCTCTTGTTAGTTTTTCATGCACCTGATTGAGTGGAACGAGTATTTTGGTGAATTGCCTTGGGGCCTGCTAACCTGTGGTTAGCTTCTATACTATTGTTGAGCTGGTGAAGGATTTGCCTTGAAGAAGACCTGAGCGTTAGGCTTGGCATTTGAATTGACCATGTTAATAATATCTTCTCTAGGCTTGCTAGTAGTGGGTTTAGGAAAGGGTGGTCTTCTATCTAATGTGTCTTATAGCTTGTCGAAGAAGATGACACTTTCAATTCAATATCTTATTACCACTACTTCTGCAAAGCTAGAAGAGGCTTGTCTGATTAAGTGAGTGAAGTAGGGTCTCTCAAGAGTGTTCATAGAAGTTGCAGTAAGCTCTTTCTCAATTACAGGGATAGATACCCTTGCAGCTAAGGACCTCCACCTTTGGGCATACTCTTTGAAAGATTCATTGTGCCTCTTCCTTAAGGTAACCAAATCCATCATGGTTGGTGCCACTTCAACGTTGAATCTATATTGCCTATAAAATGCTCTGGCCAGCTTTTCCCATATGTTCACCTGATTCAAGTCTAATTAAGCGTTAAAGCGAGGCCAGTTAGGCTATCTTAAAAGGTTTAGACCAAGAGACAATCATATCGCACATACTTGCCCATCTTGCGTACATACAACCAGGTGTGTAGCTTAGGGTGTCTAGTCCCATTGTATTTTTTGAAGTTAGGTACTTTAAACTTTTCTAGGAAGCTTCCATAATCATAAGCAGAGAATTATATTATGCTAGCGTACTCGAATCCACCATACCCCTTAAGCATTTTCATTTTTTCAGTAATTTATTAAGTTAACTTCTTCTCAAGCTCTTTCAATCTATCCTAATTAGCTTCACGCTTTGGATTGATAGATAACAAGTAAGTGTTCAGCTCAGAAGTTGGGTTAACCTTTAGAAATACCCCTTCTGTTTCAAGGGATTTAAAGGCATGATAACCTTAGCGTAGGCTTCTTCTGTTTCAAGGGGTGGGGCCTCAATATTCTTTCTATATCGGGCTTTAGAACTTTCTTCATTTAATAAGGCTATAAACCTGAGCAAGGTAATGCTATTAGCAAGAAAGCTTAGTTGGTCTACAATCTTCCTTGCTGTTTACTCTAAAGATTAGAACCTTAACTTAGTGGGATCAATAACCTCAGGGTTGACATTACTGTTATTAGTGTTGGTATTTTCCTTGGTTGGTCATTTTGGTTTGAGAATGGGTTTTAATAGGGCTTCTTTGGAAGGTTTGACGTTTGGGAGCTATCTTGGCGACCTATTTAAAATCACTTCTCAACAAGTTAGCATACGAATATCTTAATAAAAGAATGCAAATGAGATAAATGAATGAAATGCAAATGAGCCACACAGATGAAAAGTAGGGAATCGATGAATAATTAACAAAATGGCAAGTCATTTATTATTCTTGAATTCCTGGAGTTTTATTACATAAAAGAAAGGAAAAGATATAAATTCATTTATACTAATTTTCTTTTCTTTTATGGGCTAGATGACATTTTCTTCTCCTTCTTTTGATCGTGCTTAGTTGCTTCCTCGAACTCTTGAATCTTCTTCTACGCCAGCTTCAGCTGGTGTTCCAAGGCATGCGACCTTTACCTAAACTCTCAAAATAGGTTTTCACATCTGTCTTTTTCATCATAGAGGACCTTCATACGAGCTTTTACTTGGTCCATATAGGTCACCATTTTAGAGTTAGGGTGTACAGGGGAAGGTTGAAAGACTTCTAGTGCCCGATATTGCATCGTGCTCGCCTTGTGAAGTTGATCATATAAGTACTCTTTGATGACCCAGTGCTTGTCCACTTCTCCTATGAATTCGCTCAAATCAATGTTAAGACTTATGGTCCTAGTATCCTACTAAGCTTTGATCTTATGAAGCTTGGATACCTTTTCTATAGAGTGAGAATCTCCAAGGTTAAGGGTAAACAGCTCTAATGAAGGCTTGTGAACTATGTCTTGGATCCTCCCAAACTGCCCTATCATGTTGTTTGGATAGTAACCTATACACCAACTCATTCCGATCAATGGTACGGCATGATAACCTTTACAAAACAGTATAACTTTAGTGTGATTGCTCCATCTGGATGTCCATAGTATGTTTTCATTCTAAAAATCTCGTAGAACTTCTATCCAGAGAAGGGTAGGGATATCTTCTAGTAATTTGATCTTCTCATTGAAAAAGTCAATAAGATCAGTCTTATTAACGAATGTACCCCTTATCAAGTCTAACCCAAACCATTTGATGTGATTGACAAACTACACCATTGATAGTGCCATGCTTGACTTAAGCTCTCTACAGCAAGTAGGGCAGGAATATAAGGCTTCCCTTTCTAGAATTGAGCCACTAATTCTACCACCTTAAAGTGTATAAGAAAAGACCAGCTTGGAAATAAGATGGTGGAAAATACTGTTAATACATAGGCCTTGATTTGATTCTCCCTCCAATTTCCAAGGGAACAAAGCCCGTTTATTGGAGCTGGGTTCGTTCTAAAACCAATGGATTAGATCCCATATCTTGATAGCGTCTTTGTTGCAATCATTTAGGGCCCCATTTATCTTAGTCTTACGAATTTCCAAGAATTTTGAAAAGATGTAAGCTGGACTGAAGTTGAGCTCTAGAATGTATACTTCATTCAAAGGAGGAGCTTAAAGCAGTTAAGTGTATTTTTCCAAAGTTGGACTAATTAAGTGTGGCCCAAATCGAAATACCACTTCTTTGGGCTCCTAAAAATGGACTAAGGCCCTTACTAGCATTATGTTAACATTCACTTTGGTCAGTGAGAGTATGGGTCTAATCTTGTTGGTAATGAACTATTGTTCTCTAGGGTTGAAGGTTTGAAACCACTAGCTGAGTATGGGCTTTGGGTTTGTAGGTTTGTAGACATGAATCTCCTTGGCAAAGACCTTAGCGTTGGATGAGCTAGCCATTTCTAAAATATTACAAGGAAAGCATAAATTATAAAGGACTATTTACATGAAAAGAAATTACAAAAAAAAAAAAAAACTCCCTATGTACATGATTCCTAGGAAACAATACAGGGAAAGAAACTCTAGTTTTTTTTTCATTTTTTCTCTTTTTTTTTATAACATTGCCGCTTTGTTAGTTATTTGTCAACCCCATAGAACGCATGCAAAAAGGGTAGGTTCTAAAGCTTCTTAAACTCTGTGTTCTCACACGTTTATGAAAAAACAGTTCCTTAGTCACATAGAAGTTTAAGTGGGGTAGCTTAATCAGCCTCAATGGTGGTTATCCTACTACGCTTGGAACTTACACATTGGCTCCCCATCCTAAGGTCCTAAGACGACTCAAGTTCAACTGTATCTATCATGCATTCATGGTACAAGAAATAAATACCGCCTTCAGAACAATTAAATACATAAAACTAAACCTGCAAAAAAAGTTAGTACAGCCATGATACAAGTAACAAAGAACGACAAATAAATAAATTACACTAAGGTGATTTTTAGATATCAATTTTAATTTTGTAAAGTTAAATGGCTAACCCTCTTGACGTTTCCTAGTAAAGTCGCCAAGCTATCGTACCTGGTTTTTCACCTCTCAATTCTTTTTAAATTAAGTTTTCTTTAAACCAATCAATATTAAACCCTTACCCGTTTAATGTTGACCCACAACTAGGGTTTAAAGAAAACCAGTTCTTTTGGTATTTTGAAAACCACTTTGGAGTCACTGCACGATAGGAGTCGAGGAAAGAGTTAAGTTATAACCAATTGAGTGAATTGGTTATAACTTAACCATTGGTCTATCAATTAAACCAATTTTAAAAAATGATTTTTGAAACCAAAGATGGAGATCTGGGGTTAGAATTTTAAACCCTTACGGGTACTATTAACTTTCTAAATTTAACCTTAATCTTAAAAATCACCCTTTAATTTCACGAGGCAAGACTCAACTATTAATTACTCTAATTAGATAACTTAAGTAATCTAAACTTTAAAAAAAAAAAAATTAGGGTTTTTTTTATTTTTATCATTGCCCTATAGGTGTCTACATACCCACTACTTGGGATCAAACATACGTAGTTCTTTTAATGATAACTTTAGTGGGTTAAGTTGATTTTAATTTTGAAAACATGTCAAATTTACGTTTATAGTTCAATTTGGTTTAATTAAGAAGATTTCTTAAAAAAAAAAAAAGGGATCCTAAATTGGATTTTTTACTTATTTTTTGAAAAAATTCTAAAATACCCTAAATTTGAATATGGATTAATTATTTTTTTTTTTTTTACATTTTGGAAAAATGTTTTTTCTAAGTGATAAAAACAATTATTCATTAACCTATTTATTTTTATTCTTATTTACTTATTTTTATCTATTTCTATTATACTAAAATAAATAAATAAACTATTCTTTTTTTCTTTCTTCTTTTTCTTTTTTCTTGTTATTATTTTTTCTTCTTCTTTTTATTTACATTTACAATTATAAAGAAGGAAAAAAGAAAAAAGAAAAGAAAATAAACCTAATAAAAACAACAACAACTAAAAAATAAAAAGAAATAAATGAATAAAAAAAAACTTTGGATGCAAAGGGCACATAGATCAAACCTAAAGTGAACTTTAGGTCAATTAGCCGAGTTTAGATCGGGTCGGGTCGGGTCGAGTCGGTTAACTGGATCCGAGTCATCTTCAAGCTTAACAATAGCAAATTAGAGGAGGGCAGTTCCGATTGCTCAAAGCTACAAATTGATCGAGAAAGGGGATTTTTATCGTTTTCTAATTGGGTTTATGGGGTTAGGTTTGATGCCATGGTTAATGGAGCTCGTTTGGGTGGTTTTAGAAGTAGCAGTCGATGATTGGCATTTGGTGGAGCTATACTTACTATGGTAGCTGCTGGAGTTGAAAGGGGAGTAAGTTGTAGGGTTTCAAGTAATGGGGAGTTCAACCGTAGGTTTAGTTTAGGCTTATGATGGTCAAAGGTAGTTGTTAGGGTTTCGCTCTTAGCGGTTCGGCGGCGCTGCTAAGGGGCACGGCAGTAAACAAAGGTGATCTTAGGTGAAGGCTAGTAGCATGGGGAGTAATTTTTAGGGTGTTCAGTTGTGGTGGTGAGCTTAAGAAAGAGAGACTCAAAGAAAGAAAAAGTTTGGTAGAAAGAGAGAGAGAAAGTAATTTAAATGAGAGAGAGGGTTTATAAGTGTTTGTGAGTGGTTGTGGATGGTCATCTATGCTCATAAGCCCCCTATTTATACACAAATTCATCAAATAAACAAGGAAATTAGAAATTAGACTTAAATGAAAATGTTCAAAAATCTAATTTTTTAAAAATTTTAGAGCTTATTTGAATGCTCATTTAACTGAACCTAGACTTGCTCTTTGATTCTATTCAAAGTAAGCCATGTAGAGTATGAGATGGAAGTAAGAAATCATGTGCCTATATATGGAATTCGTATCGAAATTAGCTCCAAAGTGAAGGGAGTAAGTTGTTCTTGATTGGTAAAGGGGAGGAAAACTTGAAGAAAATGAGGGAAAACTGAGAGAAAGAGAAGGATAATGCTGATGTGGCGCCATGTCAGCCAATCAAACCAATCCTAACTTACCGTGTGTCACTACGTGACATGTGGTAGCTAACATAACATGCCACATGATTTGATACGTAACACCACATTAGTACATCGCCCAATCCAAAGATGCCATGTGTAAGAACACATAGTGTAATTAGATCCTAACACGTGGCAATCCTTAATGTGATAAAAAATAAAAAAAAGCTTTTACCTGCCTTCACCAAGATTCAAACCAAAACCGAACCTAATGCATATGTTCAAGTGCTTATCCATTAAGCCGTTGGTCTGTACCGTGTCCATATATGCAATTGGACCAAGTCAGTCTGAGCTAGATTCAAATATAAACCCTAGCCCAATGGCCCAACTTTTAAACTTATCTTAAAATTTAAGAATCTATCATATTAAATTATTATTTTCTAAAATCTTTTATTTTTTCTATTTTTTGTGAGTTTTCAATTTTCCAAATTTTTTTCAATCTTTTTTATTTTCTAAACTTCTTTTTTTTGGGGGGGGGAGAGGAGAGGTGTAGGGCTTGGTGGAGTTTCTTTCTAAATTTCCTATTTTTGATATTTTTCCAAATTTCTTATTTTTTTTTTGTTTTTTCTTATTTTTGTATTTTTCTAAATTCACTAATTTTTAGATTTTATTTAATTTCCTATTTTTTGTATTTTTCCTAATTTAGGACTTGTTAAGGAAAATAATAAATAATAAAATAAAAGGAGCAAAAATTAAGTGTCTACAATGTTTCTAGAAAAATTCTTCTCTATTGAAGAAAGGGTAACTCTTATTGACATGGGACGAATTCGCTAGAGGTTTAAGGAGGATCCCATGGACTATATTAAGCGTTTTAGAGAACATTCTTTGGATATACAGGACATTTGTGATGATGGTTAAGATTTGTATTCAAGGAATGTTTCTTAAGTATGTAGCCTATCTTGAAAATCTCTCATTGGTTTCCTTCATGGCATTAGTCAAAAACACGTAAAGGATCAACAACTTAGTGACACAACAAAAAAAATGAAATTGCAAGGTTTATCAAGTGCACACCTTTGATCTATTTAACCCAAGAGGAGAATTCTAAAGGAGTGATAAAACCTAAAAGAGAGAAGCTTGTAAACACTAAACCATCTTTCGTATACCTGTACTCATTGAGAAAAGTGAATGCCTTACTCGACCAATGGCTGCAAGATGGAAATATCTGACTTCCTAGAGTTGAAAGCTTACAAACAGATGAGGAAAAAAGTGACCCTAAGTTTTGCAGGTTCCATAGGAGTGTAGGGTACCCTATGAAAAATTATTGGACACCAAAGAAAATATTTAACAAACATGTCTAGAATGAAGAATTAATTATTGAAGATAGTGATGTCCAAAATAATTAACTTCCAACTCACAACACTTGACGTGGTGTTGTGAAAGTTATCACTCATGACCTTACAAAGATGGAAAGTATGGACATATAGCTAGTCGAGGCATGTGAAGTTAAGCTTGAAGGATCTAAGGTTAAGTTAGGTAGAGATGACAGTGCCATCCTAGCTTTGTTAAAAACTACTAATATAAGGAATTTCTTTTATCTCATTAGCTTTGATGAGGATGCTTAGTTTGAGGTAGTGACCATGCTCATGAGGATTGCGTAAGGTCAATACAAGCAACATATTATAGGAAATCCTATGGAGATAATGGTTCCGATGAATGAAAATGCAATTATGTTTACCAGTGTGGACATGTGTATAAGGAATCCTAATCGCAATCATTCTCTATACATGGAAAGCATACTCAAAGGTTATATTATCAAAAGGACTTTTGTTGATAGTGGATCCTCACTTAATGTTATGCCAATGTCTCTTTTCAAAGCTATAAATATAGACATTCAATACTTAGTAAAACAACCCATCCTGTTAAATAGCCTTTATGAATCTTAAATGAAGACAATAAGGTACGTTAAAGTAGACTTTAATGTTAGATCTATCTACAGCCCCACATGGTTCCATGTGATCGATACTCCTACATCCTACCACTTCCTTATAGGAAGTACATGGTTGCATGATCACCACATGAGACCCTTAACATGTCATCAATGTATATAGGGTAATTAGGATGAAGAGGATGTCTTTATTCCTGCAACAAAGGATCCGTTTACACATAATGAATTATACTTTGCCAAAGCAAGCTTCTTCAATGAACAGGAAGAGGCAACATTGCAAAATGTCAAAGAACCTCCTAATGCATCATAATGGAAGAAGCTCAGGTACCAACATTTAAGAAGAAAAGGATATGAAGTTGTCATAGAGGTGCAAAGAAATGCAAGCGAACAAATAATATTATGGAAACCAAAGGTGCTTCATAAAAAGAGGTATGAAAACTACTAGCAGTAGAGGATTACCTTACTAGTTTTCCCTCTTCTCTTTTCTTGCTACATGTAAGTGAAGTGATAATCGCTTCTTATCAACGAAAGAAGTCTCTTTCCCTATCACTAATATTTATCTTATGGAACATGATTGTGTCTATTTGTATCTCTTTATTGCTATTGTCATTGCTAGGTAAGAGCCTATGCTCCTAAGAGCGCAAAGCTTATCCTATAGAAAAATTTACATCTCATTGGGGGCATTTGGACCCTCTTGATTATTTAAAAGAAAAACGATGGCAAACATGACATCTAGTTTGTACATCATTGTTGCTTTGTAAAGAGCTTTGACTCCCAAGTGCATGATGATGAGCTTGGCTTGTATGTGAGACTTGGCAAGAACATTGTCTCCCAAGTGCAAACAATCTATGACAATCTTGCACACTTATTATGCTATTTAGTTGATTCGAATGTTTCTTACCGTCAAGTAGTGGAGATAATCCCTTTAATGAGCATATTGATGTATTAACACCTTAATCTAAGTAATACCCTAGTAAGCCATATTATACAGTCAAGTAATGGGGATTACCCCCTTGACTAATGAGAAAGAATTATTGATCCCAAGCAGTCAATGCCACTATCACTATATATGCACAAATGAAAACTTCTTAAAAGGGATTTTCTATATACATATTATCATTAGCAAGAAAAAAGTCTTGCCTCAATACAAGATGATGAGTGAGATCCCTTATATCACTAAATCTAAGCAATCTCACAATTACATCTATTCTACAAGAGGCTCCTTAGGTCGAAGAGTCTAAACAATCTCATAGTTATGTCAATCCAAAATTTGAAGCCCTTGCTTAACACTAACATGACTAAGTTGAGCCCTTGCTACCTACTACGTAGTGTCGTTTTTAAGAAAAAGGGAGAGATAACAAGACAATCTTACTACTTTACACTAAAGAACATCACTACTTAGTTGATGCATTGCTCCTAAGTGCATGAAGTCTTTATGAACAAAGTACGCTTAGACTCAAGTGAATGCCTTCTTAAGCAATTATTATCTTTCGTTATGTTACCATTAATAAATGCTTCCCATAGTTTGTTAGACTTTACAAGTTGCTAAGGGGATCAAAGCAATCACATAACATTATCTTCCAACTATCGCTCTTGATTGAACAATTACAAGACATTTTCATAAATGGATTTCATTACTATTGATTCTCCATATTTAGTTACAACTCATATTTACAAGAAATAGAGTTAAATTGTGTTGTACAAGAAGATTATAATGGAGGGCTTAAGTCAGCATCCACTCTTATAACTATTGCCATGAAGTTAAATCAACATAATCTATCGAAGCTATTGCCGCTTATAAAGATTAAAGGACTATAGTACAACACTAGATTTCTAATGATATTATGAAGGAATGAGGAATATTAAGACTTACCAATATGAACCACCATACGTATTTTGAGAAAGGAAGTTGTAGATGGATATGATATATAGGGAGGATATCCTTACATAATTATTCCTGCTCATGTCACCTGCTTCATATAACACTCTTTACACATGAGAATTGATGTATGTATACTCGTAGGCCTTGGTGTGTACACTCTATAAGGCTCAACGTGCATAGTGCATGCATGTGAAACTTAATATGTATGCTTGCAACGCTTGATCCATATGTGATCACAATGCTCAATGCACTTAGTTCGCATCATACTCTTTGCTCAATTTGGAGGAGGACATGATTATAGTTATTCATCATATGAGACTTCTCTTGTACAACACCATAGCACTTTCTCGTATGGCCCTTATTTGATTGCAATTATTTAAAAAAAAAGAGAGAGAAAACAAAGAAAAGAGTTCCCAGTAACCTGGTTACATTACATCTATCAAACAAAGAATCAATATATATATACTCTCTCTCTCTCTTGACCTTATACATTCTATCCTTCATCCTCTTTCTACTTATTCCGATTTCAATCATCTCACTCCTTAAAAGTGCTCCTTCACCTTATTTCACTCACTCTCCCTTTCCTCTCATTAAATCCACCTACATAAATACTCCCTACCTCTTTCTCTCTAATATCTAGAAAACTCTTCTCTACGAGTTCCAAATAATTGAAACTTACATACATCGTCATTAATAAATTTCCAACAAAAGCACTAGTATTAAGTCTTAGTTTCATAGCAAGATAATTGAAGACTGAACCTTCTCTCTCTTTAGCCATCAATATGCTTGAGAAGTAGGAGGAAAGAGGCTACTCGCATCTAAAATTAATCATCTATAGTTTAATCATTGATGCTCTCTGTAAGGATGGTTCAACAATAAAGGCTATGGAGCTCTTTGATAGCATGTTTGGAAGAGGGATTTGACTAGATGTTTTCGCTTTTAATTCTCTAAACAATGGTTTGTTCAGCATTAATCAAATTATAGAAGTGATGTCACTATTTGAACGATTGGTTAGTGAATGCCTCAACCTAAATGTTATCACTTATAATTCCATTATATAAGGTCTAGGCCATCCTACCAAATTCGAGCATGTTGGAAAATTGATGAATTTGGGAGTCATTTGGAAAGACAATTTGATGTGGCCAAAGGCACTTTTTGAGATGTGAAATTTGGTTATTAGTTAATCAAACTCATTTTGGTTTCTTACACAAAGGAAAATGCTTGATGGGTGCTCGATCAAGTGCTCGTGTAACATTGAGTACTGTTAATATATGTGTATTGTGCATGTTGTATTCAGCAACATGCCAGAGAAGGTTATGCAAGCAGTTATGTGTTTCTTAACTCAGTAGCATTAGATATGTTGTTTAGTGGGATGTTCAAAAGAAATGTGAGGCATAATCAAAATTCAATAACAATACAAAAAAGGTGTAAAGCGAGAAAAATCAGATGGCAACGAATAAGAATAAGCATGTGTGGTAGCAAAGGTAATAAACAACGTAAATAATTATGACTAAGAAGACAAACACAATACAAATTGAGCTTGATAATAAGGGTAAGGATACGCATGGTTCACAAGATGTTATGCAAAGTCATTTACAAGCATGTGATAAGATTAACATAAGGAGTAATGACGATTGCAACCACTTTAGCGACAAGGTTAAGTAAGAGTCATATTTCTAGTAATTTATCCTTCTCACTGGTAAAAAAAATGTTCTTAGATAGTAGTGATTACTAGTTAAGACAATAGCAATATTCATGAACATGATAGTATTAAGAGTAACATATGAAGAGTAATGCATGTGAATGGGAACAATCATCAACAGAACAAGTTTCAAAAAGTTCAAGTAAAATAATATTGAGGACAAAGTGCAATACTTTAAGGACTGACCTACTAGCTCAAGTGGGTACGATAGTCAACTCTTAGCTTTCGAATGATGACTCTCTAGTTCTTTAATTAGCTTGGGAGCTTTGCATAAGTGACAATAGAATCCTAGTTAAAAAGTTAGTTGTGAAGTCAAAAAGAAAAAGGAAAAAATAGGAAATCACAGCTATATTGAGTAGAGCAGTTATCTCATCCTAAGCTGTTTCTTGAAGTTGTTATTAGTTAATTTAGCTCTTATTCAAATTTACTCCAATTGCCGACTATGAGTGTTGTTCCATTCTCCAGTTCCCATTCTTCTTTGCTGGATAAGCTCTTAAGGAATCACATTTCTCTCTAGTCTTTACAGCTTCAAATAGGTTCGATATTAAGAATTGTTCGACAAATGGTGCTATGAGTAAAAGGCCAAGTCGTAAGTTATAAAGAGATTAAGAAAAAAAAAAAGGGAAAGAATAAGTTTGTCAAGTGGCGAAGAAATGATGAATGAAGGAAGACAATGTGTAATAAGTATAAGTAAATAAAATTGCAAGAGGGTATATGAAGTAGATGATAACGAAGCTAAAAGAAAAAGAGTATATGGTGCAAACAAAGTTGAAATCGAACAAAAATGTGTATGAAGACAAAGGAATGGGGCTTGATGTGTGAAAAGTAGAGAATGTGATGTAAATGTCACAAGAAGGAGGAAGTAATAATGTTAAAGAAGAAATGAGAAAAGACTAGAAGCTTGAGGAAACAACAAAAGAAGAAGATACTTAGGTGCTTCAATGACAAAATACAAATAGAGTATGAATCTTTTAGGCTTGCTATGCTTTCATGGGGCCTAGGATATATGATGAAAATCTGGAAGTATGCTAATGTTTGTAATAGAGAAACAATAACAAAAGAATATTCCCTAATTGTAGTGCCTCCCTATCAGATTGTGACACATTATCCTATGCCATGTGCTTATATAATAAAGGATACCAATGTTTATCCATTACATGAATGAACCAACAGTGAGGTTAATATTCTACCAGTAGTGGCTTATGTGTCTTTCTCTAAATATTTGGTGTTTTTCACTTTATGCTCGATGGTAAAGTCTCAAACATTTTAGTGACTCAAACGATTTCTATAAGAAATTTAGAAGGCCATTAGGTATGAGCCAATGAGGACACTTAAGAAAATTAAATTGTCTATCCTAAAGTGTAATGTTTCTACTATGGGTCAATGGAGAAATTACAGGTTTGAATTGATTTTAGCAATGCAAGCCTAGTTTGATTGAAGCATGGGCAATTGAATAAGTGTAAAGGAATCATACGACAAGGCTAAAATAATATTCAATTGAAGCAGTTATTTAACAAATTGCATTGAATATGATTTCTCATGGCCAATAATATTAAAAAAAGAAAAAAAGAAGAAAGAAGAAAAACATAATTGATCTAAACAATTAAAACGGCCACCTTTCTGAGTTTATAAGGATCTTCAAGTATAATATGGAAGAAACTTAACAACTTATGCGGGAGTTATGCATAAGGACTATTTTTCTAGAATGAACGACTTACAGAAGCTATGTAGAGAAGTTAAGGCATCATAGATAAAGCAATTGGTTATTGAAGGAACCTTATCAACATATCGCCTTAAAGGCAACTTATTTTCTCATTTAGTTAAGGCAATGTGTCCAATTAGACAGTGCTACAAGGTCGCACACTAAGAAAGTTTTTAAGTTATTTTTGCAGCATCAACGCAAGGCTTTGCTTTATAAGTTATCAAGGAAACAAAAATTATTAGATACATATAGACACATCAATAGTAGTGCAACTACTCTATAGCGTATGTACTAGGTAGCAACTTAGCCTCTTGAAAGGCTCATTCAATGCCCAAACCCCTTCAACTCTATTCAAAGGACTTTTGTCAAGGGGTAAAATGTAGAAAGCAAAATGAATAACGAAATGGATTTGACTCTTTAAGTTAGGGTAATAGGGCTTAAAGAGTCAAGCCCATGAAATTTGGGATGATCAAGGGAGATTTAGTATAGTTCGCTTAGATTAGGGCTCATTGGATCAATCTACTCAATCCAACCTTTCTTGATTTGACTCATACTAAATAATAATAAAGCCCTTTATCAAGGCCTAAACCCATGAAAAAAAAAGCCTACTTAAGATCTAATTATAAAAGGCTTCAATCCTAGCCATTAATCAACAATCATAATCCAACGGATCGAATCCACCTACTATCTCCTACAAATACCATCTTCATTTCCTCATTTGGACAAGGGACAAATTCCAACTAACACCATTACTTTGCTAAAATCTTGTCTTAAAGATCAAAACATGCAAACACCTTAAGAACATTACCCTGTTCTTCATCAATCGTAGAGTTTGATGCCATTGCACTCCTCTACCTGTAATTTTACGTGTTAGAGCCTATTAAGACTGCCTACTCCTCTTCCCTATCCTATCTCACTTGATCATCTCATATATGTAAGTCAAGTCATTTCCTTAGTCATGTGCAGCGCAATTTAACATGCATCGTACACGTAACCCTTACAATTCAGACCCATACAAATTAAATTCATTTTTCCATGCTAACTATACTATTAGAATACATTATTTACAAATAGATTGAAATCTTTAAATAGCAAAACAATTGTTTCCCTATTTGCAATAGTAATCAATCAAACAATATATCATAAACCTTTTTGTTTAGTTAATGCCCAAGAGCTTGTATTTAAGTTAAATTGAAATCCCACAACTTATCTCCTTTATCTACGTTTTCTTTTGTTGATCTTTTTTTTTTATCCCCTTATTGATACCTTTATTATGCTATGAATGTAGGTTGTAAGAGAAGAAAAAAATAATACATAAACAATTGGGAAAATGCAAGTGAAAAAAAAAGAAAAAAGGAAACAAAACAATACACCAAAAATACGCTAATTGCCTTTAACTTACTTTATCGATATAGTCGTTATATACTTACTAAAACTATAACACCCTAGAATCTAAAGCATAATAGCCTGTCACATGTCCATATAATTTATAGACACATTTGGCATACACAAATACTAAAATCTCTAAAATTATCTATCAAAATATCCAAATAATTTCAATAAAATTTAATTCTTCAAATAAAACCAAAAAAACTTCAAAATAAATTTTATAAAAACCCAAAACAAGAATTTATTAATGGTAAATTAAACTTTAACTATCCTAACTCAATTTTTATTTTTTATTACAATATAAACTGTAAAACCAACAATTTTCATTAAAAGAAAATAGAATATCGTGTAATGGTACTTAAGTAAATAGTTAAAAAGGGTAAAGGGAAATGTTGGACATATAGGAAGTCTAGAAAACCCTAAGTATAAAAAGCCTCCTTTTACACTACCAGTTATTCCCTTCACTCTATAAAGTATGACACAATCTCTCTAATGGAGAGAAGATGGAGGAAACGATAAGAATGGAAAACTTTTTAAGGGTAAGTCAATTTTCACTCAAGGAAATTACAAGATACAATAAATCTAATGATAGGGTTTTTTTTTATTTGAAGGTTATTTGGGGTTTTGAAGATTTCAATATTGGAAAATGTTCAAACCACTTAAATGGTGAATCTTAAGATTTATGAAGGTAGGTATTACTTTCTTAGAATTTAGATGTGGTATTCCACCCCAATCTAATAATTCAAGCTTTAATTCAAACGGTTTTGCAAGAAGTAAGTGTAAGGTTTGTTGCTAATTGCCATGGATTTTAAGTCAACAAGCAATCGACTTAGGTATGGATACCTTAAACCAATTTTCTCTATGATTGGTGTAGGGATCTATTATTTTGTCATTAATTTCATGGATTTAAGAATACATCCATTGTAGAATGTTGGAGAATAGATTAATTAGCAAAAATTTGTGGTAATAGAATGATCTAGGATTAAATCAAAGAGATTCGAAGTGTTGAAAATCGAAGAATTTTGATGTATTTGTCGAAGAAGAGAACTACGAGCAAGATTACAACCATGATTCTACTCATGATCCTTTCATAAAATTTTAAGTTGTAAGCATAAAGTAAAGTTTTTGGGGGTTGAGAGGAACACACCCTAAGACTATAGTTGTGATCTTGGTGTAAAGTTGAAAGTGAAACACAGCCAAGAAACATAGCTATAAACCCTGATTGTTCTCCTAAATGTATTCTTACTTCGTTGTTTTTCAAGTTTTCTTACTTCTAAACCTTATTACAACTCTTCTTAAACACTCTCAAGATCCTAAAATGAATAGAAACACTAGTTGTGTAGATATTAAAAGAGTGGGTTCATTGTGCTTTAGGTGTTGAATCAAGTTATAAGTTAGAGAGATCTTATGCTCAACATTCATGTACATGTTTATCATGCTTATTGAGTGTGCTTGTTAGGATTAATATTATATAAATGAATTTAACACATATTCGGCTATTAAAAATATGTTTTTTGCTTATATATGTGTCTCAATCCGACGAGAGTTTCCTAAAAGGCACCCCTATCATCTCTAAGTGGCATTGTGATATGCTATGCCAAGAACGGACAAAGGTGCAATTATCAAGGTGGGTATAAGTTTGTAGAAAGCTTAAAATTGAAGGTTAATGAAATGAAAAAATTGAAACAAGTAAATGAGTAAACAAGCAAAACCACAAACGATTCCATAGATATGATGCACCAAGGAAACTTCATGGACTCACCAAGCCAACTCGATATGATGTATAGTAGCTCATTGAGGTTACTCGCCACCTTGCTTTGCTTAAGGTTTAAGATAAGAGTAAGAAGAGGCAAGTAAGCACACTAACTAAAAGAGGGGTATATTTAATATTAGATGTGTAAGATGATGCAGCTACATGTTATAAAGGGTATTTACACCCCAAAACTCAAGGTAACCTACCTTAAGTGAAAAGGATAAAAGGGGTATTGCCTGGACAAGTAATGTACAAGAAATAACAAAAGGGTATAAATGAAAATTCAAAGAAATTGATGATTAGTGTAATAGGGTCCTTTTTACGTAAGACTGGACACATGGCATCACTCTTATCCTAACCTTTGAGCAAGGCTATGTGGCGAGTAACCTCACCAAACCAATTCTTGCGTCATATCAAATTATGTCATGAGTTTTCGGAAGTCCCATTGGTGTGTCACATCCTATAGAGCTATTCGTGGGTTTTGCTTACTCTTCATTCATATTTGTCCTTCCACACATTCCTCATCACTTTCCTTTCGAGCTTTCTACAAGCTTAGACCAATCTAGCGACCAACCTTTTATGTTCTTGGTCTCAGTTTGCATCATCTTGGTATCAGAGTAGAGGTTTTGTTTGAGTTAGAGTTTGTTTTTGAAGTTCTGTTTATACTCTATTTTATGTGGGTGAAACAAAGCAAATTACTATATTCATCTTAGATATTGTGTTTGTTAGCTGTTACTTTCCTGAAATGTTTGTTTGAGCTTGAATCTGTGAAGAAAATGGTTGACCCAAGTATGAATGTTGGTATGGGCGATAACAATAGTGGAGTTGTCCATTATGAACGACAGTCTCAAGGAACCCCGAGAAGCACTGACGAGAGACTTAATTAGGTGGCTAACCTCTTAGTAGATCTGACCTAAGTTGTTCATATGTTAGCTTACTAACCCACTAAGGCCATGTAAAATACCCTACAAGCTGCCCAACCTATTAGAAGCTAGAACCTAACCCGACCAGTTCGAGGTAGAGGAGTAAGCGGATGAGTCAGATAAAGGATAGACCTAAGGGAACTAAATGAAGATGACAAGGAAGAGGAAGAGTAAGAGTATTTTGAAGAGGAGCAGGAGTGAGCCTAAGTCCCCAAAGCATCCGACCATGTGAAGCTTTGGATTCCAAGCTTCAATGGATCTCAAAATGCTAATGAATATTTGGAGTAAGAAGAGAAGGTGGAGCGCATTTTTGAATATTATCAATACAAGGATTTCATGAAAGTGAGAACTATTGCTATTGAGTTCTTCAAATATGCCGCTATGTAATAGAAGAATTTCCAGGCCATAAGGAGGCGAGAGGGCTACCAAGAGATTAATACTTGGCTCGAGATGAAGAGAATAGTTAGAAACAGGTGCGTACCAAAAACTTATCTTCAAGATACTTTCACTTGGCTTCAAGAGGTGAGACGAGGAGGTTGAACAATTGACAATTATATTTAAGAATTTCAAATGCTTATGATTTGTTGCGAAGTGGAGAAACCACCAGCTCGAATAGTCTCAAGATTCATTATTAGGTTGAGAGGTGACATTCAAGACATTATGGAACTCTAACGATTTACCATAATGGATGAGGCCATTAGAATAGCCCAACGAATAGAGAGGCAAAGAAGGAGACGAGTATCGACCAGGATGCCAACTAGCTGACCTAGACAGGCGAGTCACCTAGCTTAATCGAGTACCGAGCTAAGTTGAAAGATAAATGTTTGAGTCGATCAGAAAGGCCGACTTGATGGTGAAGCGAACTTATGAGAAAGGGTAAGGATTAAGTAGGAGGACAAGCTAGATCAAGTGTTTCAAGTGCCAATGGTTCGGACACATAGCTGCTTAATACCTAAACCACCAAACAATGGTCATCAAGGGAGACATCTCGAAGCTAGAGGTAGATAATATAGATGAGGAATCCGAAGAGAAGGAGATCCCTACTAAGAAAGAACTAATTGAAGCAGATGTGTTCACTAAGGACTTGGATCAATTGATCATGGTTGTCTAACATGCAATGAACATGGAACCCTCATGAGAGGAGGAGAGAGAGAATTTGTTTCATACCACTTGTAAAGTAAGTAATCAGGTATACGCCTTCATTGTGAACAATAGAAGTTACACTAATGAGGTATCAATCAATCTTATTTCAAAATTAAAGTTGTTAACTGTTACATATCGAAAGCTGTACAAGTTGCAATGGTTGAGTGAGAAAGGAATACTACATGTCATTCAATAAATATTATTGCCAATCACTATAGAGAATTACTTTGACTAGATTCTCTGCAACGTATTGCCCATGTGTGGTTCCTATGTGTTACTAGGTAAGTCGTGACTATTTGATAGGAGAGTTATCTATGACGACTACAAGAACATATACATGTTCAAGAATGATGGCCAAAAGATTACATTGAACCCATTGTTACTGAGAGAAGTTAATAAATTGCAAACAAAACTTGCTCGTAAGAAGGCTCTGGTGATGAGAAGAGCCAAGCTCCAAGAGGCCATCAATGTTGACAAGCTAATCCTTATGTTAGTCTGGCTCCTACTAGAGATAAAGGAGCAAGGTGAACTATCCTGGAAATCAAAGAGTTGCTTGATGAGTATGCCAACCTATTCTTAGAACAGTTACCTAAAAGGTTAACCCCAACTCGAGTCATAAAGCACTGCATTGACTTAGTACCCAGCTCTACACTACCGAATAAGCCAGCCTATCAAATGAATCTCGAACGAGCTTCTAAGCTTTAACGTCAAGTCAATGAGTTGCTAGAGAGAAGATATGTTACAACAAGTCTCAACCCTTGTGCTATGCCAGCACTTCTAATGCCAAAAAAGGATGGAACTTGGTAGATGTGTGTTGTTAGCCAAGCCATGAATAAGATCATGATCAAATATAGGTATTTGATCCTAAGGTTGGAAGACATGTTAGATGCGTTGAGTAGAGCCAAGGTCTTCAATAAGATTGACCTAAAGTTTAGCTACCATCAAATCCGCATGAGGCTAAGAGATGAATAGAAGATTGCATTTAAAACTCGGCATAGACTCTATGGGTAAATGGTCATGCCTTCGGCCTGTTAAATGCCCTGAGCACTTTCATGTGATTGATGAACTACGTATTAAGACATCTGATTGGAAAGTGTGTCATGGTGTACTTTGACGACATATTGGTCTATAGTATCAATATTTCAAGTCACTGTGAACATCTCCGAGCTATATTGGATATCCTCCATACCGAGAGACTATTCGACAATCTTAAGAAATGTTGCTTTTGCTAGGAGAAAGTGGTATTCTTAGGCTATGCAGTTAATGGAGGGTTATGAGTAGATGATGAAAAGATCCAAGCAATTATAGAATAGCCAACTCCTACTACTTGTGTCGAGGTGAGAAGTTTCCATGGACTAGCTTCATTCTATAGACAATTCATCAAGAATTTTAGCACCCTCGTCACACCACTTGCTAAGCTCATGAAGAAGAACACTGACTTCCAATGGAGAGAAAGGGAGAAGAGGAGCTTTACCATGGTAAAAGAAAGATTAACCTCTAATCCAATGTTATTTCTATTTGACTTTGAGAAGATATTTGAGTTGAAATGTAATGCATTAGGCATTAGAATAAGCGTTGTCCTAATGTAGGAAGGCCAACTAATCCCCTTCTACAATGAGACGCTCAAAAGACCACAGTTAAATTACTCCGTATATGACAAGGAACTCTTAACATTGATCTGAGTACTATACGTATGGCAACACTATTACTGCTAAGAGAATTTGTCATATATACTGATCATGAATCGCTAAGGTACCTTTGAAGTCAGACCAAGTTGTCTAAGTGGCAAGCAAGATGGGTTGAATTCCTTAAAGGATTTAATTTTGTAATAAAATACAAGTAGGGAAAGAGCAACGCAATTGTAGATGCTCTTTCAATGAGACATGCATTTTTAATCGAACTGTAAACCAAGCTATTTGGGTTTATAAGTATCAAAGAATAGTAATTTGAGGATCTACACTTTGAGCCCATAATTATGCGATGCATCAATGGAAGAACAGTAGACGAGTATCATGTAAAGGATGGCTACTTGTTCCAAAGTGGAAAATTATGCATGCCAACTTGTTCCCTAAGGGAGTTATTGATTAGGGAAGCACATAGTGGAGGACTCTTCGAACATTTTGGAGAAAAAAGGACCTATGAACTGTTGAATGGTTGATTCTTTTGGCCAAAAATTAGGAGAGATGTGCATTAAGTTGTTGAAAGCTGTACCATATACAAGAAGGCTAAGTACCAAGCCGAGCAAGGAAAAGTAATGCCTTTACCTATCTTGACAAACCGGTAGACTAAATTGAGCATAGACTTTGTTCTTGGACTACCATGAACTACTTAAGGCAAAGATTCTAAAATGGTTATTATGGATTGGTTCAGCAAAATGGCACACTTTGTGCCCTGCTCCAAAACTAATGATGCTTTGGCTATTGCTTCTCTTTTCTTGCAAGAGATTATGCGGATACATAGCATGTCGAGAATTGTAGTCTCCAATAGAGATTCAAAGTTCTTGAGCCATTTCTGGAAGACCTTATGGCATCAAATGGAAACCAAACTATTATTCAGTACTTCCTATTACCTTCAAACTAACAGCCAAACAGAGGTGGTTAATAGCACTTTGGGATTACTGCTCTAAGCAGCAGTAGGCAAGAACTTGGAGGATTGGGACATCAGCTTACTAGTAGCTGAGTTTGCTTACAACCAAATAGTAGATGACACCACTAAGCAGACTCCCTTCAAAGTGGTCTATGGTTTCAATGTCGAGTTGCCCTTCAATCACACCTTTACACCTATAGTTACATAATAGGACCCTGACACCTCAGCTAGAGCACAATCCTATTAATACATCTATGATAAAGTCACTCAGCACATTGATCAAGCTGTTAAACGAATGCAAGAGAAGACCAAGGATAGGACAGCTAAATAATTCTAGCCAGGAGACTTAGTATGGCTACACCTCAGCAATAAGCGGTTTCTAAGCAAAAGGAACAAATTATCTACCAAAGTTGAAGGACTATTCAAAATCCTCTCGAAGATCAATGATAACACCTGCAAATTGGAGCTACCCAAGGACCATAAGGTTTCTGACACCTTCAATGTTGTAACCTTAGTCCATATCACCTAGATAGGGAGCTAATCGTAGACCATTCCGATTTGATCCCAGATCCAAATCAACTCGGAGGGAATAATAGGAAACAGGCTACTAGGCCTTTAACTAGCAGCCGAGCCCAAGGACTGAAAGGCTTGGTAAGGCGGATTCTACTCCAGTTGACTCCGACTAAAGCTAAGTACTTCTCCACTAAGTCACCTTCATGACGGCTGAATGATTACCTATTTCTCAAAGATTATGTGCTGAGAAACAGTATGCTAAGAAAACTACCAATCCTCGCCCTCTCACATTTATTCTCAAACCAACCACTTACTCTGCTTTAATCTTGCCGAGATGATAAGAGAGACTCCGAACTGATCCTTAGCCACCCTTACTCGGACAAGCAACTTGTCCGTACTTTTTTTTCTACATTCTCAAACGACCTCACCAATGTAACATTACCACGTATACAAGGCTACATATAGAATCTACTCTACTAACCATTTCTTTTGTAGAATATTTATTTTTACCTTTTTGTATTCTTATACATTACTTCTTTAGGGTAATACCTTTTGTCTCTTTTCCTTTTTAGGCATGTTGCCTTAAATTCTTGGGTATAAATACCCTTGTACTTATAGTTGTAAGATACAAAAATTATCATTAATACACTTGAGTATTTTTCTTCCTTGTGTAAACACTACCTATTTACTCTCAGCATCACTCTCATCCTAACCCTTGAGCAAGGCTAGGTGGTAAGTAACCTCACCGGATTAATTTGTACATCATATTAAATTGTACCATGAGTCCTTAGAAGTTTCATTGGTGCGTCACATCCTCTAGAGCTGTTCGTAGGTTTTGCTTACTCTTCATTTGCATTTGTCCTTTTACACATTCCTCATCACTTTCCTTTCAAGCTTTCTACAAGTTGGACCCATCCAGCAACCGGCCTTGTTCGTTCTTAGTTACGATTTACATCAAGATGTAGGTGTAGATGTGCTCTTGGGTTCTCAACACAATACTGCCAAGCTAATGGTTAAGGAAAGCTAATATTGGTGCAGAAGTTAATCTTGTCATTACTTCAACAAAAATTCTCTCCTCTCTCTCACCTCACTTAAACTCAATATTTTTCTTTATCAACTTAGTAAGAGGTGCAATAATGGTACTGAAGCTTCTAATGAACCTTTAGTAAAAGGATGCCAGTCTATGCAAACTTCTTACCTCAATACAGGTAGTTAGAGCTGGCCATTCAACAATAGCTCAGATCTTCTCATTATCTACTCGCAAGCCTCCCTTAACAACTACACATCTTAGAAAAACCACTTCCTCCTGGTGAAAACAACACTTCTTCAAATTACAAAATAATCTCTCCACTTGGAGTACATCAAACATGGCATGGAGATGCTTAAAGAGACTCAGCAAGTCCATACTATATACAAGGATGTTGTCAAAGTATACCACGACACACTTCTCAATCAAGTTCTTAACACATGGTTTAGGCTCATGGTGATGAAAGATTATTTAATTTAGTGTGTTTGTGCCTCAAGGCTTCTAATTAATTGATTATCTAATTTAGCTAGTTTGAACTTTAAGCCCATCACAATTTAATAGCTTAAGATCTTTGTATAGCTCATCATCCATTTAGTGGACTTAGAATGATCAAGTTGTAATAGCTTGTCACCTATTTATCACACTTAGAGCATCATTACCACAGTTAACCAAGGACTTAGGGATATACACTAACTAGTCATTCTTAAGAAGATTTATAGCTACTATGTCTATTGCCCTTATAGGAGCTTATGGCTCTCAAGCCTCGCCATCCTTTCTTAAGACATGGACATTTGTGGATACCCTTTTCCCATCATTTGTTGAATACATTAGGGATTTAGCACTTTATAGCTTACTTGTTGCCTTTTAATAAGACTTAAAGACTTTTAAGGGCCACTTTCCAATTTTGGGGGACATGGTTGACGTCATGACAATGGATGGGTAGTTATTTAGATAAGGAGTCTAATTATTCACTCCTAGTATTAGAATTTGAATCCTTTAGGGTTGACAGGGTCAAAGTTTAATTTATAGGTATTTATTTTGAGCTAAGTGAGGTCATCTTGATTTGCTTTGATCAAGTTGTTCTGCTTAGTGTAAAGGCATTTATCTAACCAATCTTGCTAAGATGATCTACATACTTAGTGAGATGTAGAAGAGATTGGAAATGGTGAAAGAAAAGGATTTAGTCATGCAATAGATTGAACACATCCTACTTAGGTTAGTCTTGATCTTGAGGATAAAACTCTATCAACAATACTTGATAATCGTTTGCCAACAATCCCTACAAGACTATCTTCATAGTTCAACACTACCATGCTTAACACCCCAAACCTTGACATGAATGAGACACTTAATGCAATCTACGAGGAGTAAAAGACTGCTCTCAATTGTTATGCTCCTACATCAAGAAAATGCCAACAACATTGGACGAGTTCCAATAGAAAGCTACCAACTATGTCACATAGGAAGACAACATCAACATCGAATGTTAGCTAAAACAATACGTAATTAGTAGAAGATGAGACCAGCCCATAGTAAGAGATAGGCTTGGCCTTCGTATAAGGAATGCTAACCTCATACAAGGCATAATAAACTCTAGAAACAAAAATTGTGCAATCCTACTCTTTAGTAGTCACCATGAGCTCACCAAGCCTAGCAAACAAATCTTATAATCTGGCATAGTGGAATTCTCTCATGGCCAAAGCATCTGCATCACAAAAAACTCACTTAACTTTGAGCCTCAAAAATCGGTTCAAATATTTTAGGTCCTAAGAATTTTTTTCCCCTTAGGCAATTATTAGGTCTACTAGGCATACGTGAAAAATTAGTTTAAAAAACAAACCATTTTGATAAATTACAAGCTCGGTTCCTTTTCACTGCTCAACTTTACTTAAAAATTGAATTGTTCACAAAATATTTAATTTAAGTTAGATTGAGGCATCATATGAAGCCATGATCAATTTAAATTATTTATTTTCAAGATATTTTGGAAAGCAAGCCGAACTTGATGAAAAATTAACTTTCAATAAAATGCCCCTTTTTGCTAAGAAATTATAATTCCATCAAATCACAAATGCCTATTTGACTTCTAATTAAACCCATTAACCCTAAAAAACTAAAAGACCTTATAAATGTGACCTATTGACCTTTATTTTCCTAAAATCTATTTTTTGTATTTTCTCCATTTTTCTTTCTTTTTTTGGTATTTTTCAAATTTTTTTATTTTTCAAGTTTTTTCCTTTATTGTACTTTTCTTAATTAAGGCCCTTTTTTATTTATTATTTGAGGACATTAAAATAATATGGGGGCAAAAATGGAGTGTCTAACATGAAGAGTCACCTCTAGCAAATGAAAGGTTTCCAAAACAAGCTAAGTAAAAACAAGTCAATATTCCAAGAATAACCCCTAACCATCATATTTAAGGTCGGAATGTGAAGCCTACGATTCAAATTTAGGTGATAGCACAATTTCTTGAAGCTACCCTTGCTAAAGAGGAAAAACTGCCAGAATCCCTAATTAACGAATGTCGTTACTCCCTTGATGTATCCATCAGGGGGAGTCAAGGGGCAAATGTTGATAGAGTTTTTTCCTTAAGGTCAAGACCAACTTAAATAGGTTGTGTCTGATCTACTACATGACTAAATCCTTTTCTTTCACCACTTTTGACCTCTTTTGCATCTCACCAAGTGTGTAGATCAACTCAGTAAGATCGATTTAGATAAGTGCCTTTACACTAAGTAGAATAACCTAATTAAAGCAAATCAAGATGACCTCACTTAGCTTAAAATAACTACCTGTAGATCAGACTTTGACCCAATCAACCCTAAAGGATTCGAATTCTAACACTAGATGCAAACACTTAGACTCCTTATCTAAATAACTATCCACTAGCCATCACGATGTCATTCATGTCCCCTAAAATCGAGAAGTAGTTCTAAGTTTAAATTAAGCTCATGTGCTAAATTTTGGAGGCAACAATTACCAAATTCAAATTGACCTATGACTATAAAAGGAGATCAAAGCACAAATTGTAGGTTCTTCTAGATTCTCTGACACTTTCTTCTAGCTTTCTACTTTCTTCTTAAACACTTTAACTTACTTAAGCATCAAGGTGATCACGTCGAAGTCGCCCTAGCACCTCCATAGCCTTACATCTTTTGTTTTGCAAAGCAGTTACGAGCGAAGTGTCTAAGTTACTTTTCATCCCAATTTCAAGTATCAATAAGTATGACACATCCCTTTTTGGTTGCTTGCTTATCATAATGTTTTAGGTGAAACACTTGTTGAGTTCTTCTAAGCTCGTAATAAAGTTAAGCTTAAGGCTACAATACTAAGTATGAGCAACATTTTTTAGCGTACCTACAAAGGCTTTATAAGTAATGGCATCTAAGATAGAGTGTAAGTTCATCGTAAAGTTGAAGTAGGATATATGGAGCATAGGGTCCATTGTATCATCGTAAATCTCTATTTTAGGGATCTTGATATTGGAAGGAAAGGTCTACTTGTGTTGCTTAAACGAAAGGGGAATGCCGATAGAGAAAGTTGTCCATGGATCATTTTTTCCTTAGACTCCTTAGCATGCTGGAGTTTCTTGATCATGTCATTGATGTCATCCAAGTAGGAAGTCTGCAGGAGACTTTTTAGACTCTACCTTAGAATGCTCAGCATGTAACCTTTGGTGCGTTCTACCATATAAGGAAGTCGGCACCCAATGCCAAGACTAGGCTCTAAAGTTGATCGCTAAGGTAATTGTGTTGGCTACTATCTTGGAGTAAGCCCTCTTTGTAGATAGTGAGTTTCTATGTCAAGTGTTTAACTTTTGCTATCATTTCAGCAATTTGTTGTGGAAATTTAGTGATACATTAGCTTATAAATGCTTGTGGTCTCACTTTATCTTGAGGTAAGTAGTTTAAGGTTTTTAAGTAATGTTTTGCTTAGGTTAGTTTGTGGTTGTTTTTTGAAGTTTTTTAGTGTTTCATGTATTAGGCATGGTGCTTTTGTAAGAAAGACTTGTTGGTAGGTGTCAAAAATATTGATGGTTGAAAGTTCTCATAGGCTTAATCGTCTAGCTATCTTTGATCTTGGGCCTCAAAAAAAGAACACATGAGCTAAGAGTGCACTTCAATGCTTAAGTTAATGAAAGTTCCACAAGAGGAAGAGAACCTTCAATCTCAACACTTCAAGGTGAAGTAAAGAAAGAGAGAGTTTTAAAAGTATACACTTCACTTGGTGTGTGAGTGAGAGTTCTAGGTGTGGTTTCTCTATCTCTATCCCCCATCAACAATGCTATCCTAAGGGTTATATGGGAGAGGGATTGACCCTTAGCATCAAACCATGTATATGGTGATCTTTAGTAGTAGTTGTTACTTCTCTCCTTAGGCTAGCAACTACCAAGTGGCATCTTATCTACTTTTGCAAGGGGCATATCTCTTAACAAGTCTTGTTAGCTGTTATCCTATGCTACTAATGTGATCTAATGTTAAGTAGCTTTATGAGGGTCTTCTTTCTTAGGGAAGGTAAATCGAGGTGCTACTTCATGGGAGGAAGTCAAGCAATGAAAGGTAATAGTGCTATATGCACTACGAGAAAGTCTAAGGGAAGCCCATGAATAGAAATGGGCATACAACAAATTGCATGCTTGCTCATGTCATAAAGGATCACCTACATAACAATTGTTGAAATCTACTACTAAATGCAAGTCTGACTTCATTGTATACCTATGTCAAGTGCCTTACATCAACATCATTTCTAAGGCACTAAAGGTTCCAAGAGTTATTCATTGGTCACAGGCATCATTGTAGATGATGCAACACCATCAAAACTTACTGATGCTAGATGTGACTACTCACCACTACCCAAGCTACCCTAAGTAGGACATTATAAGAGATGGGGATGGGGACTATGTTGAGAATGGGGCTACATATGTGCCCATATGAATATCAAAGATGACTTAACCCCTAACATGACTATTGGCTCCCATGTCTCTTATTCCCATTACATTAGAGGATGATGAGCTAAGTCCCTTTGCACCACCATTAGTGCTAGTTATGATACTTATGGGGGAGAGTTTTAGCACTTACATATAGAATCACACAACTTTCATAAGCAGTGACTTAGCCCCTATGGTGATGACATAAGTAAGTAGCTCACATAGGTTGAGCTCGCTTTGACATTGATGTACATTACTCCTCCCTATAGCTCACCAAGTACAATTTAGGACAATGCACAAATCATACAATTAGATAAAAAATTATATGGTGTAACTTCAACCTTCTACTTAGGAGATAGAGTTTCAAGCGATAGTAAAGACGATAGCCTTGTATTCCTTACTCACTTTTTTTTCCTATGTATTAATCTTTAGTTTTTACATTTGTATTTAGATTAATAATTGGATAAACTAAATGTTTTATGAATGAAAATCTATTTATTATCTTTTACTTGTGTTCTTACCATCTTGTTTTTTATTACTCTCACTTAATGTTAGAGAAAATTTGTTAAGGCTATGGAGTTTATGTCATGTCTAGAAAGTGGTAAAGTCGTAACAATTCTATCGTGTATACCAACCTATGATAAAAGCTAGCCATTCAACCACTATCATAAACTTAGTAGACACAAAGCTCATACAATTGAACAACTCTAACTAAAATATAAACATTTGATTCATATATTTCATTTGAAAAATAAAAATTTGATTCACATGTTTCTCTTGAAAAATAGGAATTGACATAGGGTTCTTATACAAGATAACTTATAAGAGAAATTCCAAACTCATGTTTATAATAAATAAAATATTACAAGTTAGTTTAGGTCACATATATGGCCTAGTTGACTCTTAAAAAAAAAAAAATAGACAAACAAAATGACCTAAATCTATTTACTCCTCACTCTAGATCCGTTACCCATCTATCATATGATCATCTTGATTGTAGCTATATTATATATGCTTATAATTCTTTCACTAAGAATAAATGCTTAAACAATGCATTGCAATAAAAAATATGTCATCTATACAATGTTGTCCAATCCGTTATGAAGTTAGAGAAATTACACCCACCCTAGCTTGCATTAAGAAGTTTTAGCATAATGGAAGCTTGCCTCTAAGCAGATCTCGATGAAACCCAAGCTTATGCAATGAAACTTACTCCTCCTAAGACCTCTTTGAACCAATGCTCCTAACATCACTATGACCTCCTCTCTTGTTACTCAATTTGTCCTTGAGAGTACAAAAAGGCCAATTTTAGCTGCCTTATAGAAAGTTAGTGTTTGGTTAGATGGTCCTAATTGTTCCCCCTAGTAGGTGACAATATATGTCTAGTTAGCATTTAAGTTGAAGTTTAGCTTAATCCATTTTAAGAGTGACTAACTAATTGAAAACAATCAAATTAGGAAGTAAAACAAGCAAGGCAATCACAATGAGTAGCATAATATCAAAATAACACAACATAACAGCTTCAAGTACATACATTACATGCACACAATTGACTACTTTATAATCACAAACAAGTGTACACATTAGCCTCTACGTACTTTTATATGGTACTCTTAAATGCTATTAAACTAGATCCTACTTTCCTAGATTTGCAGTTGCTCTTAGAAGTTAGAAACCTTGATCCTTCTACACTCAATGATCCCTATATTGCAAATAATTACTTAGTTCGTTAAAAATTCATTAAAGTAACAACATTGCAATGGTTATATTTATGGTTAGGCTTATTACTCTTTTAGTATTCAAATGATGTCTATTATAAGTTTAAAGTATTATTACTTTTACATAGGTTATTTAGATATTTTACATAACCTCTTGCTAGGTTTCTTAGCTTTATAGTACATTCTACATAACCTTCTATATCTGGCACCCTCTACTCAAGCTTCTACTAGGGTCCTTACTTATATTCTTAGCTTATAAGACCCTCTACTCGAGCTTCTACTAGTGTTTTAACTCATATTTCTTTACATGAGATCTTCTACCCAACCTTTTACTAGGTATTAAGTTATAATTTGTTTCAAAACCACCTTCTTGGAAAGTTTCTACTACTATGTTTAAACTTACCTCAATCAAGAAAGCTTCTAACAGTACCTTATACGTGCCATCACCTCACTTTAGAGCTTCTACAAGACCATCTACAAGCATTAGAATCCTTCACCAACTCATCCAAAAGCTCTATAGCAACTTCTATAAAATCTTCTATAGGTACCAGAATTACTTTTTTTCACCAAAAACTCCACATTTCACTCTTCCTTTCACTTCATTCAAATTCAACTTAGCTGAAACCCCTATCAATATCAACTCACATTGCTCAAAACCCTCCAAATCAATGTGCTAACTCGAAAATCTAGCTAAAACTGATTTTAAACACAATTAATCAACTAATGTACCAAAAATACCCATCTTTAGCCAAAATATCATGATCTTAAAGCAAAAATTCTTCATGCACATCAGCTAATTAGAATCATTTACTATTGATTGTTATGAATTTAAAAAAAAAATGGCAAGTTCATCAACTTAGTAAAAATAAACAATGGAAACCAAGTAAATATCATTATAGTTAACATTGGAAAAATCAGTCTTTTCATAAAATCCTCTATTTCCACTTAAATACCATTATCAACCTGCTACATGTAATTAAAAATTGGGTAATAAGTGGAGGAAAATCAAATATTAAGCTAAAACACTTAGAAAATAATGAATTTTTCCTAAATTCCAATTTCTAGGTTTTCCAAAAACTAAAAATTAATCCTAATCAAGTGAAAATTTATTGGAAAATTATTTACATAACAATTAAAAAATTGAATCGAAATTCGATTCCAAAAGTCACTTTTCTAAAGGACGATATATAAAACAATCTTTTTTATGAAAATAACAACTTTACATGAAAATATACTTAAAATAATGCTAGAATAATTTTTTCCATAATTTTTGGATAAAATTTGGTATTTTTAACAAATTTTTTAAAAATTAGGTAGAAAATCGAACTCACTAATATGATAAGCCTGATGGCCGATTGTAGTGGTGGTTTTATCTCAAAATGATGTAGGTTAGAGCCTCAATTGGTGGTGACCACTAATCATTAGGTCCTCTCTTGGTTTAGGAATCTTGCAAGCCTATATTTACACCAAATTTTCTAATTTTTCTTAAAATTTCTCTAAAAGCCTTGAAAATAAGCACATGAATTTTCCCTAACTTTATAGCATCTAAAGAGTCCAAAATGATAAGCAGATGGGATATTTATAGTCCCTAGGTAGTAGGTTTCTTAGGTGCATTAGCAACAAATGTTAGTTTCTTCTTTTCTAACTTGCCATGTATTAGATGGTTTCATATACCATAGGCCTAATCTATGGTTTCTACCTATGGTTTAAGCAAAACCATCAACTAGTAATTCATAATCTTGAAGAACCTTAAGTCCCATTTACTATTTATTTGATTAATCATATTATATTGATTTTGATTCTTAATTTAGTGGTTAAGTTTAAATGAGAGCTTCTACTAAAGCTTCTATAACACATTCTTAATTAACTAACTAATTATAGATTACTATTTTAAGCTATTGTCTATATCATTTACTAATTTTCCTATCTATTTAATTTATTCCTAAGCTCCCTTTGTATCTTATGTTGGGGTTTTCAAGTATTCAAAATTTAAAGAATAAATAAATTAGTTACTTCATCTTAGCCTATGTTGATGCTTTAGTATTTCATTTCTACAATTCAAATTAACAATGTCACTTTCGCTAACTTCTTAGGTCCTATTCTTGATTTCGAACCTAAACAAACAAATTTTATTGATATCCTAAATTTGTAAGTTTGAAATTCTATAAATTGTTGTTAGTTGATCCTTTATATATATAATGTACCTAAATGTTGTCTCTAAACATCATTTTGTTAAATTTTATATATAAATAATTTAAGTTCAAGATCTTCTTAATTTGTACCTAATGTTTCTCAGTTTTCTTGTGCCAATAGATAACAAATAATGTTGGAAATTTTTACTTTTAACTTGTATTTGTTGTTTGCTGAACTTGAGTTGATGCATGAGATCTATAAGAGAGCAAACATTAGATTAAAGGGTAATATGACTAATGTAAACCCTACGAAATTTCAATAACCCAAAAGTAGAATCAGATGAAGGAGTCCTTGGATAGTCCTTAGAACCACCCCAAACATGATAATAATATAAAAGAATTAAATCTTAAGTGTTTAACCAAAACCCAAATTGTAGTCCTAAAAACTTGACTAAACAAGTACGAACCCTAATACTTGAAAAACCTTAAAACGATAGCAAAACCCTAAAATAATCATCTAACCTTAAATAAGTGATCAAAAACCTTATTGTCACCAATAAACACTAATAGTAAGGTTGAATCGATCAATACAAGTGATCGGTATTACTAAGCAATTTAAGCCCTAACTTTCGAGCTCGTACACAGATCAAATTACCATAAACAAGCATCAAACCTTAAGGGAACCCTAAGTACATGTATAGGGCATTTAGAATAGCTAAATTATAGTGTCAAAGTCCAACCAAACCCTAAATACATCCTAATTGCACCTAATTAACCTAATCATGCCTAATCACCACCAATTGCCCTAATCAAACCCTAATCCTTAACCAACCCCATTACATCTTGATTAGCTACACGTCAAACATGATTAATGACCAAAAGACAAACTCTTATCCCCTTTTAAAATATCTTGTACCTTAAGGGAACAAGATCTTAGCCAACTTAGCAAGAAGCATGTAAGATACATTGTCCCCATTTTGTACCTTGTTCTTGATTTCTCAAACAATCAAAACTTGTCTCCCTCATCCTCTCTCACTTCCATGACCTACCATCCTCATTTCCCACCCTCATTTTTGTTTTATCAAACCCTAGAACACACCTAAAAACTTTCTCAAACTTCCTCTCAAAGATCAAGCCCTAAACTCCTTCCTCTTCTCAGCTATACCAACCATGTTGTTGGTGAATTTTGGGGTCAGGAAATAGTCTTGCAAAAGAGAGTAAAAATACTTGGTACCGAGGCCAATCTGGTATAGCCACTCCGATGCCTAAGTTAGAATGGTGATTTAGTATAGTAAGTATGAGAATGAGAAGTGTTTGAGAGCTCTTACCCAGTTTCTTTCTAGTATTTATAAATGGTTGTTGTGTCTAAGACAGTTACCGAGGTAACTGTTAAGACACATAGAGCGCTCTTGACTTGACATCTCACTTAATATGTAGAGATAGCAAGCGGTTGTAATATATAACCATGCTTATGATAACTGTTTACGCTATAGATTTCAATTCAAACTAGGAGCATTTCTTCTACTCGGAATAATTGCCAAGTGTCTAAAGAGTAGGACCGTTGAGAGATTCAATTACCCGATTTCTCAGCTAACGAAAGGACATGTGTAAGTTGAACAAAAACTGACTATCAACATTTAGCCCTCAACTCCCGTGTTCGAATAGATGACAAAGGGAGTTATATATATATATATATATTGTGGTAGAGGCTAAGTGGGGGGTCTTTAAATTTATGCCGGGTAACATGGGAAGTAGGACGGATCATATCCTAGCCAAAATATCGCCATTTCAAATCTCTCACCCATTTAGGAAACTAAAAAGCTATAGGCATAACATTTGTCACCTAGGTTATCATTTTGTTACAAGCCTAATAACTATCAAAAAGTTTTCAACTATTAGATTTCTGCCATGAGACATGCATCAACAATCCACAGGAATATCATATCAGCACATCAATACTTTCAAAAGAAGATTTGTAGTTACAAGAATGGATCGTCCATATATAAGACACTATTCACAATCAAGTTTTACTCCTTTGGTTGCACCTAAAATTTTCATTCATTTTCAAATATTCAAAATCTCACTCTTCAACTTATGTTATTTCACTTCATACAATCATCCAGGTATGGTTCGCAAAGTTACTTGTTAACTTGTTTTGTCCGATTCTGAGGCAACGGAAATTGAGGCCACTCTTTCCCCCTAAAATAAGAGTGAATCAGCGTGTTCTTTGGGTGGTTCGATCGATAGTATGGAGGCAAGGTGGGATAAACTTGCTTGGATTAACGAGCTTCCTATGGATAATTATCCTAAGGATAAGGAAGGGAGGTCGTCAGTAAGGTATCTGTATAACATAATAGCTTACTTTCATGGTTCTCTTGATGGAACCTCCAGTTCCGTTAATAGAGTTCTCGTCACAAAGTACAATCAGTACTAGCAAGATCTTCCTAAAAAATGAAACTTGAGCAGGCCAAGAGATAGGGAGAGAGTATGCTTTCCACGAGAGCGCAAGTTCCATATATACTTGAAGTATTTGGATTTTAGGCTACGCTTCCCTTTCTTGGCTTTTGTTTGGGGCTTCTTTAAATACTTTAGAGTAACAGCGAGTATGTTCTCGCCCAACACATATTGGCTTCTAGTAGCTTCTGAAATAATATGTGAAGAGGTTGAGGTCAGGGCTACACCTTAATTGTTTAGATTTTTCTTCACCATCTGTAAGTAGCCTGATGAGTAGAACTTCGCTACTATAAGGCATGGACGTAAGTTCATGGATGGGTTAGAATCTAAAATTCACAAGTGGCATGATAAGTTCGTGTCAATAGTGTCTAATGAGGACTTGGACTTCTAAACCTAATAGACTAAGCCAATACATACAAAGGATGTAGATTTAATGCCGAGTGATGCAGCAGCAATGAAGAAGATTCAGGAGGCTTCTATGCAAGAAGTTGTTGGAGGGGGTTCAAGTGGCAAAGGAAGAGGTCTTGAAGCTTCATCCCAATTATGATCTCTCATGTCATGACTTTGCTGACATCAACGATAAAGTTAGTAGTGTCAATGAAGATGAAGGCGACAAGACGGGTGCCGAGATTATAAATTAAAGTGATAATGAAGCTCAAGCCGAGGAAGTTGCCCCCTCCAAGAAACCAGCCGCTGAGGAAGCCCTAGCTAGAGATTTAAGAATCGCTTTTACTACATCTAAGAATAAGCCATAGGACTTTTATTGGCATATTGCATTCTCCTGTAATTAATCACTAGAATATAATCAAGGTAATGCCGAGTGTATGTGAATTTCGTGTAGCTGAGTTTTCACGGTTTGTTTGGTTTATGCACGTTGCTTCACACTCTCAATCGTCAGAATACTTTAATTCACTTCATTTATTTCTCAGTATGTTTTAATTCACATGCCTTGCTATCCTTTAATATGTTTCATTTTACAAGTCTAATCATTTCTAGGCATGTTTTATTTCATGCTCAATCCGTTCCTCGGCACGTTCTATTTCACATGCCCATTTTTCCTCAGCATGTTTTATTTCACACGCCTATTATTTCTCGGCATGTTTTATTTCACATGCCCATTTTTGCTCGGTATGTTTTATTTCACACGCCTATTTTTATATCGTCCATTAACCATTTGAGGTGTAGACTAGCTGCATTACTCGGCTGTATAGTTAATTTGTATAGTTCTTCTACCACATTAGGCTAAAACTTAGGTCAGTTCATTTGCCATGTAGCTTAGAACTCGTTCATTCGGTAATTATAACTAAATCACAAAGACATCAAATATATCTATCATAAATACATCTTATAAATACATTAGCTGCCGCTAGATGAGTGACGATAGAAATCATCTGACATTAATTGAAATAATTTCAGATTCTTTGTGTTCCAAGCTCGTGGGATGATGATCCATCCAACCTTTCTAGTCGATAGGCCCCTCCGCTAACGACTTACCGAATCCTGACAGGATCCTCCCAATTTGTGCCGAGCTTTCCCTGATTTGCTCGCATGCCTAGTGCTTCCATCTTATGGCAAACCTAAATCTCTGGATTGGAAAACCTTGTGCTTCACTTTCTGATTGTAGTATCTTGCTGCTTTATGTTGGTGCGCCACGACCTTAGTTTTTGCAATGTCTTGGATTTCCTCAATAATGTCCAGATTTGCTGTCAATCCAACTTGATTAAGCATATCATCAAAATTATGTATATGAAGATTAGACAAGTCCAACTCAATCGGTAATGCAGCTTCAGTGTCATAGGCCAACTTAAATAGTATCTCTCCCATTGAGGTTCTATAAGTGCTTCTATATCCCCATAGGACATTCGGTAGTTCATCGACCTACTTCCCCCTAACTTAATCCACTTTTCGCTTCAAGCTGTGCAATATGATCTTATTTACAACTTCAACTTGTCCATTTGTCTAACGGTGTGCTACAAACATATAGTTCAAGCGAATGTCGTGCTTTTGGCAAAATGTTCAAAGCTTGTTGTTGTCAAACTATAGGCCATTATCTATAATTATCATGTAGGGAACTCTAAATCTAGATATGATGGAGTTGAAGACGAAAGCTTCCACTTTCTACTCAGTGATTTTTGCCACAACCTTGGCCTTAGCCCACTTGGTAAGGTAGTCTACGGTGACAATGATGACGAATCGCTAGGTAGTAGACTTAAGAAAGGGTCTAAGAATATCTAACCCCTACTGGGTGAAAGGCCAAGGACTGGTTAGGCTACATAATTCACTTACAGGTGCTTTACTAGGCAACTCATGCTTCTGGCATTGAGGATACTGCTGGATAATGTCCTTCACATCTTCTTTCATAGTCGGCCAATAATAGCCAAGTCGTAGTGCTCTAATATATGGTGTTTGTGCCTTCACATGATTGCTGCATATGCCACCATGAAGTTCAGATAATACGCTCTAGGCATCCCTTAGGGAAGGGCATCGAATGTAGGGTTAGGATATGCCATGCTTGTACAGATGACCATCAATCAACATGTAGTTTGCAGCCTGGTAAGTCAATCTTCGTGCCTCCTTTTTGTTCTCAAGGACAGAACCTTCTTTTAGATAATTCACTAAGAGATCCATCCATGATTTTTCTTTTGGGCAGGGAGCTAACTCACAGCTTTGCAAGAGATTGGACAAGCTTTTCTGTGGTAAAAATTCAATGAAAGGTTTCTCATTCAACTCGGGGAATGCCATACTAGCCAACTTCAACAACTTGTCGGTAATAATATTCTTACTTCTTAGAATTTTGTGAATCGAAAAGGATAGGAATTCTTCTATGAGCATTTATACTACCAATAGGTACTTGCTCATCTCTTCTTCTCTTACCACATAACTTCTAATGACCTAATTTACCACTAGCCGGGAATCAAAGAACACTTCGAGTTTCTTGGCACCAATTTCTTTAGCCAGTTTCAATCCGACAATTAAAGCTTCACACTCTACTTCATTGTTACTGGCTAGGAATCCAAATTTCAGAGTGTAATCAACTTTTACATTATGGGGTCCTTGGAGAACTAGACCTGCACCACTCCCTTCTCGTGTCAAAGAATCATCAACATAAAGAAACCAGATAAGTTTCTCGACAATCTCTACACAATCTTCATCCCTTATGAATTCAACCAGAAAATCCACCAGTACTTGGGCCTTTAGTTCCGTTCTGGGTTTATATTTTACACCATGGGTACTAAGCTCCAAGGCATATTTCCTCATCTTGCCTAAAGAATCGGGTCTCTACAATGCTTGCCGCAACAGTTGATTGGTGAGGATAATAATCTGGTGAGCTTCAAAGTACGGCTTCAATTTTCTTATCGAAAGAACCACTGCCAATACAAATTTTTCTATCTTTGTGTACTGAAGCTCTAGCCCTTGCAGAACATGAGTCACGTAATAAACGAGTGTCGATGATCTTTGCCATCAATTCAAACCAATACAGAGGAAAGTGCTCAGTAGCTAACTGATAGATATAGGTATAAATTTTCTCCAGGAATGGGTGTCAAGAGTATCGAAGGTAACGTAAGAAATTCTTTAAGCTCGTTGAAAGCCCTTTCGCAATCATCAGTCTAGTTGAATTCCTTTGGATTCTTCAAAATTTTGAAGAATTCTTCGCACCTATCTACACTTCTTAACACAATTCTATTAAGGGCAGCAATTCACCTGGTGAGTTCCTGCACCTCCTTGACCGTACGAGGTGACTGCATATTCTTTATGGCTTCAATTTTTCTTGGATTGGCCTCGATGTCACATCGTGTGACCATATAGCTAAGAAATTTTCCTGACATTGCACCAAAAATGCATTTCTGTAAGTTGAGTTTCATGCTATATCTCCTTAATGTGGCAAACGTCTCCTCTAAAGCAGCGAGATAATAATCTTCCTTCATGCTCTTCACAATCATCTCATCCACATATACTTCAACATTCTTATGGATCTGGGATTTGAACATCTTCATTACTAATCTTTGGTATGTGGCACCAACGTTCTTCAATCTAAAGGGCATCACCGTATAATAGTACGTTCCAAAATTGGTAACGAAAGATGTGTGGACTTTATCAGCTTTGTCCATCATGATTTGATTGTAATCGGAGAAAGCATCCATGCAAGAAAGCAGCACATGTCCTACAGTTGCATCTACCATCTAATCAATTTTTGGTAGTAGGAAACAGTCCTTAGGACAGGCCTTATTAAGATCTATGAAGTCTATGCACATTCACCATTTGTCATTAGACTTCTTAACTAGCACACAATTTGCTTGCCAAGTTGAATAATGCTCTTCTTGGATGAATCATACCATCAACAATTTCTAGACTTCCTCTTCTATTACCGCTTGTCTCTCCAATGCAAAATATCTCTTTTTCTGTTGGACCACTTTTACATTCGGGTCAATCTAGAGCTTGTGCACCATAACGTTTGTCGAAATATCGGGCATGTCCGATGGTGACCATGCAAACATGTCAACATTAGCTTGCAAGAAGTTAATAAGACTTTGCCAGACATTAGCTAACATGGGTTTTTGTATCATTGTCATCTTCTCAAGATCATTTCCTAAAGGAATTTCCTCTATGTCATTCAGGACTTTCACTATGTTAACTGACTTGCTTTCTGGGTAGGTCCCGACTTGAAATACTTCCTTTTGTCTTAAAGCCCTTATATATAAAGAGCGTGCCAATTGCTGATCCCTTCCATAAACACTGATCATCGTGGGTATGGAAGACTTAGTTTCTAGATGTGCCGTTGAAGGGACAATGCCGAATAAATGTTGGCATGGCCATCCCATTATCATGTTGTAAGGGGACCAACAATTGACGATGAGAAAATCCACTTTGTCCTCAACAATATGCTCGTCATCGCTGATTTGTATTGGTAAAGAGATAACTCCGACAACTTGGACAGGTTGATTATTGAAGGCATAAAGGTCATACTTGTAAGACCAGAGTTGCACTTTGATCTTAGGTCTCATTTGATCGAAAGCATGCTGAAAAATGATATCGACTGAACTTCCTATGTCAACAAGAATCTTCTTGGCTTCAAAGTTGGCGATTCTCACATTGATGACAAGTGCATCATCGTGCGGCCTTTGTATGCCCTCAAAATTCTCTTCCTCGAAAGATATTGTATTATCAATTCTAACTTTCTTTCCGTGAATATTGCAAACGTAATTCCTGGCGTTAATCCAGTTCGAAGAACTCGATTGGCCTATATTAAGTCCGCCGACAATTGTATTAATTACTCCGTTGGGTGCTCTGTTGGGGTTAAAATCCCTTGCATCTCTCACAGCCATTGTTGGCTAAGTGTTATCCTTATGTTCCTCTCTTCTCCTCTAAGACGGTCTTTCGATTCTCTCGGCATCATGTGCTAGAAATTTACACAAGTGCCTACGTTGTATTACACCTTCGATTACATTCTTGAGTTGAATGCACTCATCTGTTTTGTGTCCCTTGTCATGGTAGAAGTTGCAGTATTTGTTCAAATTTCTTCTTAAAGGATTTCCTCGCATTCTTTCTGGCCATTGGAGGACACCTCTCTCCCCATAGACCTCCATCAAAATATCCGAGATTAAATGATTAATGGGTGTGTGAGATGAGAATGTCGGGATCCTTGGTCTCTTCCTCTCGGCATCTAAGCCGTTGTTATTGTCAATACCAAGTCTATCCTTAGCATTTTTCTATTTTTCATTCTTTCCATCTACTCTGTTTTGATTAGCTTCTCGCCGTGCCTTTATGTTGTCTTCCTGTCAAATGTATGAGGTGGCTTTAGCCTCAAACTCAGCGAAAGTTTTTGGCTTGTTCTTTGCAAAAGACTTGAAAAAGTTTCCATGTAGCTTCACTCCGTCGATTACAGTGTTGAGGACTACACTCATATCTAGTTTTGGGATTTGGACCATCTCGGCCATGAATCTGGCCAAATAATCCCCGATTGATACATTGGAATTTTGTTTGATGGTGTTTAAGATTGAAGAGTCCTTAACAGGAAGCTTGCTAGCAAGGAAGTGTTAAAGGAACACATTTGCTAGTTCATCAAAACATGATATGGTACTTGGCTTGAGGTGTTTAAACCACGTACTAGCTACGTTCCTCAAGGTTGAAGGAAAAGCTTAATAAGCCACCATGTCGCTTAAACCATGCAATTTGGCTAATGTTGGGTTGTACTCTAAGTGGTCTTCAAGGTCCTTCATCCCATCATATGTTTCAAATTGAGGCAACTTAATCTGTCGAGGTATTACTTCCTTTAAAACCTTTAGGACAAAAGGACTTTTCTTAATTTGGAATTGTTTGGTCACTAAAACAAGTGTACTGACATGCAAGGGTCCCACATGATGCATGTGCTGTGGTTGCCTACCCTTATCAATCTTTTTGAAAGCAAGAGCTGTAGGTCATACTAGAACCTCAACATGCTTTTTTGGCAATTTAGGTGAATAAGTAGAATTGTCAGTACTGCTGGCATCACCATCACCACGCTCTTTTTCTTGATTCAAGTGAAAACTTTTATGGAGAAGGTCAAGGATTTGTTTGTGTTTTTTGTTTAGCTCGGAATTTTCTTTGGCTAAATCGAAATAGAGCTGCTTAAGTTAAGCCAATCGTTGTTCATTAACAGGCTGACTCCCTCCTTCACGTTGTTAGGAGGAAATACCAACACCTGCACTTCATGTAATCTTACTTCTAGCCATGTAGTGGTGTTTAGAGAAAAACAGACGATGCCAAATATTGTTGGTGAATTTTGGGGTCAGGAAGTAGTCCTATAAAAGAGAGTAAAAATACTTAGTACTGAGGTCAGTCCGGTATAGCTATTCTGATACCTAAGTTAGAATGGTGATTTAGTAAAATAAGTATGAAAATGAGAAGTGTTTGAGACCTCTTATCGAGTTTCTTTCCAGTATTTATAGATAGTTGTTGTGTCTAAGGCAGTTGCTGAGGTAACTGTTAAGACACATGGAGCATTCTTGACTTGACATCTCCCCTGTTATGTAGGGATAACAAGCGGTCGTAATACATAACAGTGCTTATGATAACTATTCACACGATAGATTTGAATTCAAACCAGGAGCATTTCTTCTACTCGGCATAATTGCCAAGTGTCTAAAGAGTAAGAATGCCAAGAGATTCGATTACTCGACTTCTCGGTCGATGAAAGGACGAGTGTAAGTTAAGCGAAAACTGACTATCAACAAACTACCCTAGCACCAACCACCCCCATAATTTCACCACCACCACTCCAAATCCCTCCAAACCAAGTCTCACGCTACACCCACACCCCAAGCTAACCCATCGACACACATACCTACCCTTATACATGCCAAGGCTTACAGAACACAACCACAAAGAGAGGCCTTCTACACTTTGCTTCGGTAAGAACTTAGGTTAGGTTTTTCCTTAGTTTTCTTATAATATAAAGCTAGATACTAATATTTTCGTTGGTCATTAGCAGGCTGACTCCCTCCTTCACGTTGTTAGGAGGAAGTACGAGCACCTGCACTTTGTATCATCCTAGTTCTAGCCATGTAGTGGTGTTTAGAGAAAAACAAATGGTGCCAAATGTTGTTGGTGAATTTTGGGGTCAGGAAATAGTCCTGCAAAAGAGAGTAAAAATAATTTGTATCATAAGAGCATCACCAAGGCTCACTTTAAAATTTTAAAGTGTTAGGTAGAAAAATCCCACTTAAAATACTTAAAAGAAGCCCAAAATTATTAAAGATAAAGCCCCAAGTGAAAAAACAAGCCCAAGGCCCAAAACTAGGCCTAAATCCTAAAGTAACCTAACTCACCACTTAGGCCTACGACCTTATAGGGCCCAAACCAAAAACTTACTAATTTAGAAACTTAAAAATAACTTCACCAAATGAAAGAACATTCATAAACAATAAAAACAACTATAAGATCACCAAAACGAAGTTAAAATGAAGAAGATATGCTTAAATTACGAAGACAAATAACTTAGGGATGGTGAGAGATAAGTTTAGTTAATTGGTGCAAATAAAATACTCAAAAAAGTTAATTATCTTCTTCAGGGGATGATGAGTTTGACTTGGACACAGTATAAGATTACTGGGACTACTGAGCATCATGGCCAAGTGAGTACACCGCCTCCTACTTGGCTTGTTTGTACTTGTAGTTAGCGGAATACTTAATTATATCTAATAACTGAAATTGTTGCATGTTGGGGCAAATGGGAAATTATGTGTGTTTGATATGATTGACCTTGTTTGCAAAACTATCTTAAGTTGATATGAATATTATATGTTTGCTACATTAGAACTTAAGGTCTTAGAGTGTCTGTATATTATGATTAGTCACCCATGAACCAAACTAATGAATACTTAACCCCCAATTAAACCAATCTTGCATTACATCTTATAACATGATAATAAGGGCATCAGCATCATACAGTAGAACGGGGGATCATGCCTAAAGCATCCATATTGTATTTTGTGTATTGAAAGTTGTTATCATACAACGTATTTCATACAACATGTTCTTACATCAACCTTTAGGAACTACTTAGCTCCGAGGAGTGCCGCCTTCTACTTAAGGCCATGCCATGTCTACTACCGATTATGATAGTGATGACAAGAGACTTCGAATTGGACGTAGATACCTAGATCCTGGTAGGCATCAAAATTGTACTGTATACAATTACTAGTAGACTGTATATACTATTGCATTGCATATGTTTGATCATCCATTCATACGCTTGTTACTAACTTGCTTAGTATTGCTTGTTGTAGAGTAGGTAGGTTACTTACTAAGCGGTCAAGCTTACCCACCCCACCCGCACCACACCGCCCCCACCCCTTCCACCCTCCCCCCTCCCCTCTTTCCCTCTTATAATTTATTATTACAATAAGACTTGTGGCCAAAGTCAAGCTGCAAGATGCCCGAAGTTAATAGCACCAGCTTGGGATTGGGATGTGAAGAAGTTGAGAGCTCGAGCAAACCATTTGTTTATATATATATATGTGAACTCTCTTTAATTTCTAATTATTAATTATCTTTAGTTTGTTAAGTAGCATAGACTACTTATGGTGATTTATCTTGGTACTGTATGGCTAAATTAAGGAAAACCTAAAATTCCTACCAATCTATGTTATGTTAGTAATTATTTAGATAGTTTAACTTTAATTTATATATTCTGTTATTACTTAATGCTAGTTATGATAGGAATCAACCTCCTAGATTGATCATATGCAGCCGAGCTAGAGGACTCCAAGGACTCATTCTGAAGATACTAGCTCTAAGCCATAGCTAAGACTGGGACTTCTTTCTCGAGTTAGTTTCCTACTGACTTGATTATCGAATCCTTATTTATGTCAAATCCGCCCCTGTTCAACAACTATGCTTTATCCCAAAAGACAACCTAAGAATAGTTGAGGCAAGTTCCCAATCCGACCATAGGCATCCAACCCCAAATCAAGCTAACTCCTCTTCAAAAGAACTTATTAGTCCCTGATCTAATCTAGATTAGGTCAACCCCTAACTGCAATACCCTCCTACTTCCGCTTACTTTGTATCATACTCCTAATATCCAACCAACATGCAATACGTGTCTTTTAACACAATACTCCAGAATGACTCTTTTCTCTTCCACACTAAATATTCTTTGCCCCTTTTACGCCTTTTGGTATTATTTATGTAACCTAATTGTAAAATACCCTTTTGGCTTTTCATACATTTAAGGTAACCCTAGTAGATGGGTATGTAAACCCCCACTTCTTGTATACAAAAGATGAATCCAATCAATACAGAAATTATTCATTTTGAGCAACCTTAGTCTTCTCCTTATCATCCAACTCTTATCCATTCCCTTTAGGAAGGAGTAGTGGTAAGTGACCCTTCAGTTTGAACCGGTGTATCATTTCCAACAGATTGTTGGCCGAGTAAGATCAAGTGGTACATCATATCCATTCGGTAGCTACCTTGGTTTTGCTCGCTTTTCTTCTATTCCTTTTTCGATTCATTTTGGTACCTCTCCATATGTCCAATCCCGGAGACACATTAGCTTCATTAGTGTCAGAGCACGATTCTACGAGGCAGTGTATGAAGTTATAGTGAAGTTTTGGTTCACTTTACTGTTAGTGGCTGTTGTATTCTTCCTGTAGCTACTACAATGTGTTGGTATGACAACAAGAGTGGTTTTATTGTTACTCAGTTTTTACTCTATTTCTCAATGCAAAAATAGAGCAAGTTTGTTTCTATTTTATTTAAGTGACTCACAGGTATTAAAGTTATTAGCAAGTTGTTAATTTGTTTGAGAAGTATTGTACCATGTCTGATTTAAGGGCTCAGGGTGTTATTGGTGACTAGAGCAATGGTGCTCAACCTAGTCGTAGTCATAATGGTAGTAACACCCTAGGGTCAATTAACGACAAAGTTGACAGACTCGCAAACCTTGTTGAAAGTCTAGTCGCTACAATGCAAGTTAACAGACAACAACCTTAAGGTGTACAGCTGCAAAACCTACAAGAAGATGCCCCTAATAGACACTATGACCAAGGTAATCGAACTAATCACCTAATTCAACCGCCACAAGCTGGAGAAGCAATAGACCAAGCTACTAAACAAAGACTAGAGTTAGAGGAGATTGGGGAAGATAATGAGGAGCTAGATATTGAAAGGTTTGATGAAGAAGAAGAAGTTGATTATTACCAAGCACATGGACGAAGACGCCAAGTCCCTCGAGGGCTAGATAATGTTAAGGTGCAAATCCCACCCTTCAGTGGAAGTGGAGATGCAGATGAATACTTGGAGTAGGAAGAAAAGGTCAACAAAGTATTTGAATGTTATGGGTACGAAGATGCTGTCAAAGTTCAACTTATTGCACTATAGTTTATTGGGTATGCCACCATGTGGTGGAAGAATCTGAATGCAACTAGAGTACGGGATGGAAGATGAGGTATTAGAACTTAGGATGAGATGAAAAGATTGTTAAGAGCAAGGTTTATACTTGAAACTTACTTACAAGATATGTTTGCTAAGTTACAGGAGCTTTGCTAAAGAAGCCGATCTGTTGATGACTATGTGAGAGAGTTCTAGATGTTAATGATTCGAGCCAACATAGAAGAACTAGAGGCCTACATAGTATCAAGATTCATTTCTAGGTTCAAGTATGAGCTTCGCAATATCGTAGAAGTATATAGGTTTTATACCTTAGAAGAGGCCATCAAGATAGCGCAAAGGGTTGAAAGGTAGAGGAGAAGTGTTTTGAGCTAACTTGGGTTAACACTCTCATGAGTCCCAGTACCATACCGACCTATTCAAGCCAAGCTGAGGAGGCCATATAGAGCCAAGGATAGGAACAACTGATCTGACAACAGCTAGGAAAACAAGCAGGGCTGAGCCGATATTAGGCCAACCGCGAGGACATATGAGAAAGGGCAAACCTTTGGACGGAAGACCAGAGAGGTAAAATGTTTTAAATGTTTAGGCTTCGGACATATGTCCATTAAGTGTCCAAACCGACGTGTCATGGCACTCCGAAGAGATGTAGTAGATAATACTGATAAGAGTGAACCCAAGAAGGAAAAGAATGTCAGAAAACCCGAAGCCGAGGAGGTGGAAGAGACCTGTATCTATGCCAACCAGGGAGAAATGATGTCCCTAAACCTAAGACAAATCCTGAGTTCCTTGTTGAACTCTAAAGAGGACCAGAGAGAAAATATGTTCCATACTAAGTGTACCATCAAAGGCCAATTATGCATAATCATCGTGGATGGGGAAAGTTGTACTAATGTCATTGCACAATCTTTTGTGCAAAGGTTAGGTCTACCGACCTCAAAGCATCCCTAACCTTACAAGTTGCATTAGCTTCATGATAAGGGTGCTTTAGAGTCATTAAGGAAAAGCTCACCTCGACATTTGTCCTATCATTGCTAGATTTTGACAAACCCTTCAAATTAGAATGTGATGCATCGAGAGTAGGAATTGGCGTTATCTTGATGAAAGAGCAACGACCCACCGCCTTCCATAGTGAAAAACTTAATAGTCCTACTATGAACTATTGTGTATACAAGAAGGAGTTATACTCCCTATTCCGAGCCCTCACTGTTTAGCAATACTATCTATTACCACAAGAGTTTGTTATTTATACTGTCCACGAATCATTAAAGCATCTTAGGGTTAAAAAAAAACTCTCAAAGAGATAGGCCAAGTGGTTAGAATTTATGGAAGGATTCTCATACATCATTCTGCATAAGAAGAGATACACAAATGTGGTTATTGAGACTCTATCATGATAGCAAACCTTACTAACCACTTTACAGACAAAATTATTGGGATTCTCACTCATCACTGAGCAATATGCCACTAACCCTTACTTTGGTCCCATTGTTAAACAGTACCGAGAAGGGGTAGTTGTTGGAAGATATTATTTTAAGGACAGCTATCTATTCAAGGACCGTAGGCTATGTATTCCAAACTACTCCACACATAAGCTATTGATTAGGGAAGCCCATAGCAGAAGATTATCTGGTCATTTCAAGGAGACCAAGACAGTTAGTCTATTGAAAGAGAACTTCTATTAGCTAGGACTGGCTAAGGATATCCATAAGGTAGTTAGCAGTTGTGAAGTGTGCAAGCGTACTACCATGGATAGTAAATGCCATTGCCAACACCCACTTTACCTTGGGCCAACCTTAGCATGAACTTCGTCCTAGGGTTGCCCCGAACAACCAAAGGGAAAGATTCTATTTTTGTTGTAGAGGACCGCTTCAGCAAGATGGTACACTTCATTCCATCCCATCGGACTAATGATGTCCTATACATTGTTCTTTTGTTTTTGCAGGAGATTATAAAACTACATGGAGTACCAAAGATTATTGTCTCAGATCAGGACACAAAATTTTTGAGCTATTTTTGGAAGACTTTTTTGAGAAGGCTTAGAACTAAACTTGTATTCAGCTCTAGTAGCCACCCTCAAACCGATGGCCAGACTGAAGTGGTAAACAAGATGCTAGGCAATCTAGTCAGAGCTGTCATAGAAAAGAACTTGAGAGATTAGGATCTATGCTTACTAGTTATGGAGTTTGCATACAACTGAACTGTCCATAGCACTACTGGAAAGACACCATTCGAGGTTGTCTATGACCTTAACCCTACCATTCCCCTAAATATGATCGACACCCCAACAACAACTAAAGAGAGTCAATCTAGAGTGGACCGAGCCCAAGAATTACATGAGCTACACCAGTCTGTAACTAGGAAGATCGCCAAGTTCAATCAGAAGCAACATGAAATTGGCAACCAAAGTAGCCAAACTATTTCTTTCCACCCAAGAGACTTAGTGTAGATACATCTCAGCTGGGAAAAATTCCCACACTTAAGACAAAACAAGCTATCCCCTTGAGCTGATGGTCCATTTAAGGTCTTGAAGAAAATCAACTATAATGCTTACCAAATCGAGTTGCCTGATGACTATGGTGTTTCTTCTACCTTCAATGTATCCGATTTGATCCCTCACCAACCAGCAGAAGAAGATCCCGTGAGCACCTCAGTAGAAAGGGTAGAGATCGCTCTTGATTTAAGGATAAATCTTTTCGACCCCCAAACAGATGATAAGAATCAACCCCCTAAACCGATTATATGTAGTCGAGCTAGAGGACTCCAAGGACTCATTCGAAGGATACTAGCTCTAGGCCATAGCTAAGAAGGGGACTTCTTTCCCAAGCTGGCTTCCTACTGACCTAACTATTGAATCCTTATTTATGTCAGATCCGCCCCTGTTCAACAACAATGCTTATCCTAAAAGATAGCCTAAGAATAGCTAAGGCGAGCTCCCGATCCGACCATAGGCATCCAACCCCAAATCAAGCTAACTCCTCTCCACAAGAATTGATTAATCCCCAACCTGATCTAAATCAGGTTAGCCCCTAACAACAATGCTCTCCTACTTCTGCTTACTTTGTATCATACTCCTAATGTCTAGCTAATAAGTGACACATGTCTTCTAACACAATACTCTAAAATGATTCTTTTCTCTTCCATACTACATATTCTTTGCCCCTTTTACCCCTTTTGGTATTATTTATGTAACCTAGTTATAGAATACCCTTTTGTCTTTCAATATATTTAAGGTAACCTTAAAAGATGAGTATATAAACCCCCACTTCTTATGTACAAAAGATGAATCCAATCAATACATAAATTATTTACTTTGAGCAAACTTAGTGTTCTTGTTATCATTTAACTCTTATCTATTCCCTTTAGCAAGGAGTAGTGGCAAGTGACCCTTCAGTTCGAACCGGTATGTCATATCCAGCAAATTGTTGGTTGAATAGAATTGAGTGGTGCGTCATATCCATTCAGTAGTTGCTCGGACTTTGCTAAAACCCCATTTTATTTTCTTGTTTTGGTTCGTTATGGTGCCTCTCCATGCGTCCGACTCTGAAGACACATCAAGTTATTAAGAGAAGGTCGTAGTTGTGAATGCCTTGTGTAGTACTCAAAAGGCCCTTGATTAAGGATGATACTTGATCTTAGATCTTCATGTATTATATGGCGATACTACCATGACTTAACCCCCCTCCAAGTTATGACAACTAACTGGTGTTGTCACTTCAATACTTAAGTTAGTTATTTATATGGAATATGAATGTAGAGAAAGAATAGTAGGAGCATTCAAAGAATCCTTGCATGAGTGGCTTGCCTCTATTTATAGAGCTTTGTCTAATAACTATATGAGAAGAGCAGTTAAACTACCTCTGACACCTAGTGCCACTTGAATTTAAGCATATGATAACTATGGGGGACAAAAGGGTAGTTAACAGTTACTAACTAAAGCAACCATTGAACTTCTTGCACTTACTTATTCAAATATTTGAATGTTTGAACTTAATGGGCCAAGCCTTAACAAGATGTTAACCTGTTGATATAGGTCAAATGGAGACCATTATAGGATATAATCAAGAGTGTGGTCAATAAACTTAGTATAACTCTTAATTTAGAATAAGTAGGCACTTAATCGAGCACTCTGTTGCTCATATAAAAATTTACTATCAATAGTATTAATATTTTATTATTATTTTTCTTTTTTCATATCGAAGTTATTCTAAATAACTTGTGCCCTAATGTGTTTTTCAATTTATGATAAGTAAATTTTTACAAACATTCTAAATTTTGGAGCTAAGGACCTATTCACTACGATGTAGATCTTGCATTTCTACCCCTCCTATATAAAAGTTTTGTCCTCAAAACTTTTGTATACCTAGGTTTTTAGTACTAGAAGGCTACGTGCTATTATCACATTTGTTATTTACTATACGTTATTTAAAGGTTACTAGTTAGCAAATTGGGTAAGTTAAAAGCCATTCTCATATACTAGGTCTTCCATCTCCTTAAAGTTATTTCATCTAATTATGTTTGCCTATGAAGTCTTTTTTGTTTTTTAATTTCTAAACTCAATTATTCGGTATTTTAAGAGGTTGCTTTCTAAATTTAGTTAAGCATTTCTTTATACTCTCCTTAATCTCTAGAGGATTTAATATTTAATTTAGTTCCATGTCAAAATTTGGTTCCAAATAACTTAAGGTTTCCCTATTCATTCGACTTCTATAGAATTTTCTACTCTTAACTTTAAAGGTCTCTACAACAATTATACCTATTGTGAATTTCTTTCCTTTTTACTAAACAACCTTAGTGTTTTGATTTCCAATTATAGTCTTTTTAAATCAAGGTAAGATTCATACTCTCTAAAATTTTTTGGATTAAAATCCTTACTAGATTTTGATTTAGATGGATTCCACTTTGTTGGTTTTCCTTCTTGCATACGCTAACTCTCACACGAGTTTCATAGTCGATTAATTTTATTGTATCTTATGGTTTTCAAAATCCTATTGTGTATTGAACTTTCGTTATTAATTCATGGTTTGTGAATATTCTTCTCATTTTCTTCCTCAAATATTGATATTTCGATATGTCTATTTGTAACTACATCGCTGACTATTTTAGGATTTATTGGTTATGCTCATGTAGCTAATATCTTATAAGGTTGTCATCTAAATTTGTAAAATTTCTTATAGCCTAATAATAGGTACTTCAAATATATTATTCTATTTCTTATGTCTATGCTAGCTTCATCTCTTTCTAATTGTAGATATTGTAATTACTACCTATATTGTTTCTAATATAGGGAAACAGATATAATAATCATATTCATTTTCAAAATATCTAGAACTAGTTCTTTTAACTTTCAAAGCTATTTGTTTATATATGTAAAAGTTCTTAGTTTTATCTTTGACCATTTATATAATTCATGTTGGTTCAAAATATCATTTTTTTTTTATAACTTAAAAGGATTATATTAGCTATTTAATTCTAAGAATCGATACTTTTCTATTGATCTTGATTGTGTAGATATAAGTATTTCACTAGTATTTTATAGCCATTATTATTGATTAGATAATGCGATGAATTTTGGGATTTGAGGTTTGTTTTCTTCAATTTACTTTCTAATTACTTAGTCAGTTCATCTATTATTGTATGCTACGTAGTTGAGTGTTAATTGTTATTTTTCTTATTTCATTGTCCTTATACTCTACATATCTTAGCGTAACTATCCTAATAAGAATAAGTGGCAAATCTTGACTTCCCATTGATTCAAACCTAACCAAGATAATCAACAGCTAACTTAACTAAACATTAATAGACATGAGTAGACTCGACCTAATTCAACACAACACGACGTAAGGCTAATGAGGCCTATCACTCTAACATAAACCTTACAAATTTTCCATTCCTTCCTAATTGGATATTCATACTTATACACATGAAGATTACTTTTAGATCATTTGTTGCATCTTTTTATAAGATTTTATTCTTCTTTTCTTAAGGTCCTTATCAATTCAAGTATATATTTGGTTCTAGTACTCTTATTTCACATTTATTGCCCACTATGGGAGGCTGAGTGAGCAAGTTATGTTTCCCTTAGAGCATTCTTATTTTATTATCATAGTTAGTGTTATTATATTTTGCTACTCATATCAACTTTACCATCTTTGGAATTAATGGTTAAGACGGACTAGTGTAGTTTTGATATTCGATACTAAGTTTTATCCTTAAATTTAGGATTATCATTTAATTATGTCATTTTCCATATATCAAGGGGTTCGATCATAATTTTCATCTAATAAAGTTTAGACTCGTGTAAGTAGGTTTATAAATAATAAGGGTAACAAAGGATTAGTTCAGAGTTGTTTCTATATAAGGTTAAAAGAAACAATACAAAGGTAGGTAATTAGTTTGATTCTAGAATATTCATTGATTGGTTCAGATGTTACAAGAGGTGATGAAAAACACTATTCATGGTTGCCTTTGTAGCAGGTTAAGGGGACAGGGGTATGTAGATGGTTTGACTCAAGTTTATTTGTAATTAGGTTCATGTGGTACAAGGGGTTATGAGAGACATTAATTAGGGTTTGTCTTGCATAATCGATATAAGATTTGATTTAAAGTTGTTTGTTATCCTACCTAATGCAACCTTAGCCATATTTTATAACCAAAAATAGTAGTTATAGTCAACTTGGCACATATATGTGTGTATGTGTGTGTATGTATATATATATATATATATATATATATATAATTTGTAGGTTTAATCAAGGTAATAGCATAATTTTACATCGTTTGAAAAAATTTTACTAAGCTAACAATTGATGGATAATTCAATATATATATTTATCCATGACATGAGTATGAAAGCATCATAAGTCACATGATGTTGTTACATATGATGGATATTTATCATTTCTTTATAGATTAATTAAGTCTTATATAAGTCTCCACCTCAAAGCTCATATATATATGTAGCAATTGTAAATATATCATAAGCAAGTCATACATATTATAGTTCGAAATTATTCTACAAAATGTAAATTTGTTCATGATTAAATTACATTGATTCACAATAGTTACATCGAGATTCATAACTACACATATACATGGAAGCAAACATCAATCTTTATTGCATCCAACTACATAAATATAAACATGCATGTATTAGTGAAGGTACCTCTTTACATTAGAATTTATCATACAATATGTTGATAGCAATTACTCCAAAAAGTCAATACCAACCTAAACTAAGGAGAATCCAAGCTATTTATTCACCCCTAGCTCTTTTTCTACCATAACTCCAAGCTCTTTTAAGCCATTCCTAAAGAATTGATTACCTTAGGAATGTTGGAAAGCTAAATATATCAGAATAGCATAAAATAACACGACCAAAGTAGGTCGTTTTAGCCTTAGTCAATTCAAAGGAACTGCCTACAGCTCAGGTACGACTCAATCAACCCTAAAGACTTCAAATTCAAACATATGGAGCAGATAGTTAGGCTTCTTACAAAAATAATTCCATACTTGCCACCATCACTCCAACCATGTCCCCCAATATCAAGAAGTGGTCTTAAATTCAAACCTTGTATGCATGCATATTTTAGAGGCAATGGTTACTAGACTAAAGTAGATCTATGGATATAAATATGGCTAAGAGGACTATAGTAAGCTTCTTCTGGACACTTTACGTAACCTACTTACTTTCTTATCCTTTCACTTGATTCCTTAAACTAACTTAGGCATTAGAGTGGCAATTCTTGAGTTGCCCCAATACCCCCTTAGGCTCACCTTTTTTCCCTTTTTGTAAAGCCATCTTCCAATAAGTATCCAAGTATCTCCCAATACCAATTTTTTCCATCAACAATTTGGTTCCTTCTATTTCCTACCAACTCAATGGTGACTAAGACAAAATCGAAAGACACTGACCCGCCGAAGGGGAGTAGAGCACCTCAGGCAAATCAAGAAGAAAGATCGCTAAAATAGCATACCTCAAAGGTGCATTAAGTTGAAATTCATAGTCAACCTACTTAACTGCAAGAACAGAATGATGATAATTCATGCATAGCACGACTAAAAGCTTTATGTACTCAATTTGCTAAGGAGCTTGAGGAAGTTTAAGCCAACAACTAAGAATTGAGATAGAAGCTTAATAAATGAGTGATTAGTTCTCTTTCTACCCCTTCATTGCAACAGGTTAGAGAAGATACTAACCCACTCACTCAAGAAGAAGCGATACAGTAACTTCATGGTAAGGCCGCTATGGTGGGTGAAATTACTCCACAATTAAGGTAGGACATACAGGTGGAGAAAGATTATCAATGGACTCTGGTCTATGCTTAAACTACAGCATATGCACAAGCACATGTAGAAGGGAAAATCGAGCATTTGGCTGCTCGTTTGCCACAAAAAGCAGTTATAGATATGAGTTTGCAAGAGTTAGAGGAGTACATTAAGAGATTGGCAATAAAGGGGACTTCTAAAAAAGAAGTAGATGCAAGGGGTAGAAGTCAAGGCCTTTTCCTTAAAACATTATGGATGAGGTCCTCCCATTAAGTATCTGATTACCTCAATTCAACACAAATGATGGGAAAAAGGATCTAAATGGCCATCTAAATACATTTGTACCCTAAAAGAGTTGTATAGCTTGTTTGATATAATCACCTTTAAGGTCTTCCCCTTTACTATAAGGAAGTCTACAAGCAATTGGTTTAATTCATTAAAAACAACCTCTATTTCTTCCTTTAATCAATTAGCCAATGAGTTCCATCGATATTTCTTGGCTAGTAAACCGCTTACTAAAGATTCCTTGCTTTTGACCTCAATTAGGGAGAAGCCCAAAGAAACAATGGGAGATTATGTACACAAGTTTAACCAACTGATTATCAAAATCACCAACTGTGAGAAGGGTCTAGCACTTCATGTTATTTATAGAGGAGTTAAGGAAGATTTAAGCACTTTTTAAGTCACTCTCTAAGCACCGATCGACCTCATTGGACAACTTCACTAAGAGACCATAGAAGTTTACTTGACAAGAGGATCAAATGCGAGTTACGAGAGAGCTTGAAAAAGAAAAGTACAAGAGGAGGCTAGAGAAGGAGAGAGGATCTGTAATAGATCAACTTAGAAAAAAATTTCACATTTGCAATAAGCTGAGTCAACCTTTCGGAGATCCAAAAAGGCCAATTCCCACCTTTGCCACACATGACGTGT
>JAMXBB010000003.1:65285330-65415290 GCA_024138015.1 Lumnitzera littorea | reverse complement strand
AATGTCTCCCCCCAACCTATATTGGATATTTTAGTAGATGCGCGCAATCGAGGTTTCTTAGCTTAGCCAAAGAAATGAGGAATAATCTTATGAGAAAGAAGTCAAACAAGTATTGTAACTTCCATGGAGATTGAGGTCATAATACAGATGAATGCATTCACTCGAAAAATGCACTAAAAGAAGCTATCTAGAGAGGTTACCTAGGGAAGTTTGTAGCAAACAAGGAGAAAAGGATTGAACAACCCACTCAAAGGAGTAGAATTGAACAATAGCCTCGAGATACTAATACTTGACCTAATAATTGAGATTTGGTGGTCTTAAACAATAAAAGAGGAGACAACCGAGCTCCTAAAGGTGTAATCAATGTCATTTTTGGCAAACTAACAAGAGGAAACGCTTTGGCTACATCAAGCTTAGTTGATGTACAAGGTGATCATGTGCCAAACTTGTGAGGAAAAAGGTATAAAGTTAATGACATGATTATTTTTTCAAAAAAATGATATGTAAGGAGTTTAATTCCATCACGATGATGCAATGGTCATCATGACCAAGGTAGCAGAGTTTGAAGTTAGGAAAGTGAAGGTCGATAAGGGATGCTCAACTAACATCATTTTTTAGCATGCAATTGATCAAATGCGATCTAATCTTGAGAATTACAAAATGTAGCCATAAAAATACAATTTATACGAGTTCAATAACCAACCAATAAAAGTACAAGGGGTAGTTATCCTAACCTTATAGATCGATGATGATGAAATTGTTATTGAAAAAGAGATAGAGTTTGTCATAGTAGATTGTCCTTTACCTTACAATGGGATAATGGGCTAACCTTTCATTAACACTTTTAAAAAGGTGGTGTTAACGGCTCATCAAAAGGTGAAATTTCTAACTCCTATAGGGACGAAGATGTGCCATGGAGATCAACAATTATCTAGAGCTTTGTACTTAAAATCTCTAAAGAGAGATCAAGTTTATAATATTGAACAAGGCATAAGCAATCACCTACAAATGAGAGGGGAACCGACGAAGGAAACATTAATAATACAGTTAAGTGACAATCCTAAGCATGTTACTAAGGTCAAAGCTAACATAACAACTGACCTCCAGGAGAGTATAGGATGCTTTCTTCTATATAACATGGATATTTTTGCCTGTTCTCCATCTGATATGCATGGAATCCCCGAGGAGGTTATTACTCACAAGTTGAACATTGATCTTGCTACAAAGGTTATCTAGTAGAAGAACAGGCATTTTGCCCCCTAAAGTTAAGTAGCCATAGAAGAGGAAGTTCAAAAATTGTTGAAGGCAACCTTCATCAAGGAAGAGCCTTATCCCACTTGGCTTGCTAACTGTATCCTAATAAAAAAAAAAAAAGGCTAATGGAAAATGGAAGATGTGCATCAAATTTACAAACCTAAATAAGGCATGTCGAAGGGATTGTTTTCCTTTGCTAATTGTATCCTATTGAGCTTCATGGATGCTTTTTCTAGATGTACCTAAATTAAGATGTATCCATCTGATCAAGTACATAACTCTTTCATCACCAATTTTAGGACTTACTATTACAATGTTATGCCAATTGGTTTAAAGAATGTAAGTGCCACATACCAGAGGCTAGTCACAAAGATGTTTAAGCCTCAAATACATAAGAATATTGAGGTTTATGTCAATTATATGATTATCAAAAGCAAAGACCAATGAAGAACACCTCGCTGACCTCCAAGAGACCTTTGACACACTCAAAAGACATAATATGAAGTTAAATTCTTAGAAATGTATGTTCGATGCATCTTTAAGGAAATTCTTAGGCTTCATGGTGATGTAATGAGGAAATAAAGCTAATCCTAAGAAGATTCAAGCTGTGTTGGATATGGAATCACTGAAGTCCATTAAAGAGGTCTAAAGGTTGACCGGTCATATGGCAACATTGAACAGGTTTGCTTCTAAGAGTGTAAAGAAATGTGTAGAATGTTTTCGTATTCAAAGAAATCCTTTTGAGTTTCAGTGGACTGAAGAATTTGAGCAAGCTTTCAAAGCCTTAAAGGAATTTTTAACTAAACTACCAATCTTGTCAAAACTGATTGAGGGAGAAACTCTTTACTTATATTTGTCTATGAGCAATTAGGCTCTTTCATCAGTACTAGTATGAGTGAAAGGACAAGTACATAGGCTAGGGTATTATGTTAGCCATGTTCTATAAGGTCCAAAGTTGTAATATACCTAATTGGAAAAGTTGGTCTTAGCTATTGTTATAGAAATTAGGAAACTCCAACCTTACTTCAAAGCTCACCAAGTTGTAGTCTTAATTAATCAACCCTTGAAGCAAGCTCTACACAAGCTTAACGCCTCAGGGTAAATGGTAAAGTACACCTCAAAGCTCAGTGCTCTTGTAAACCCATACTGACTTAGAGAGGTATATAAGACTCAAATCTTTACAGATTTCATAATTGAGTTTACTAGGACCAATATATCTGTTACAAAAAGTGAGCAGCCGACCTAGAAGCTATATGTCGATGGTTCATCCATATGTGAAGAAAGTAAGGTAGGACTAATCTTGAAAGGCCTCATGGAAGCTCAGATTTCTTATGCCTTGAAGTTTGGTTTCAAGCCAGCAAATATAAATCAAAGTATGAGGCACTGTTAGTAGGAATGAAGTTGGCTAAGGAGGTTGGAGCCAAGAGTTTGGACCCTTTTTTTTTTACTCCCAATTACTAGTTAATCAAGTCAAGGGAGACAGCATGGCTAAAGACAAAAATGATGAGTTGCCAACCACTAGTTCTCTTATCGACACATGAGTATTTTCTAAATAGTCCCTTCTCCTTGTAAGTCGAAATCATCTTACTTTACAAATAGACATTGAATATACTATTCTTGCGAGACAACCCACTCCAAGTCCATTTTTATATACTCTTATCTAATCTTATCAAGTAGCCTAAGATTAGTGGTGGGTAGACCTTAACATTAACTGGTGCATCATATCAAGTGAAGTGTCAAGTCGTGTTATGTTTGTAAGTGAGTCATGCCCTCTAAGCAACTTCACATTAACTACTCTTGTCAGTTCGTCAACCTACCCACTCTAAGTTTCTTTGATATTTCGAAGGACCCATTGGTTCAAATGTGCTACGATAAGTCCTAGTGATAACTACCCTCCTAGGTACATCATATAATCTTGGTATCATTGCTTAAGGTTAAGGCCAGGAGCTGTATAGTGATAGTCCCTACTAGTTTGCTATTCAAGATACTCTATTTACATTTGGAAGAACAGAGCAAGTTCACAGTTTACAATTCGTATGGTATTTATATGTGTATGTAAGGATTTCTTGCATGGAGTATTTTCTAAAGCTTCATTTTGAATATGCCAAATCCTAATGTTTAGGGAGATTAACAATGCTAAGAGTAATACTTATGGTCAAGGTCGAGTTACCCAACAAACACCACGTACTACTAATGAGCAAATACAAGACCTTACTACTATTGTAGCCAATTTAACTATCTCAATATAGAGAGTCTTAGAGATTGGGCCGCATAAGAGAGTTGTTGAATAGGATTAAGAGATGAGAGATAGGTTGAGAAGACAAATGAATGAACAGCATACACCAGAGCCCATTCTTGTAAACCAAGCACCACCCTAACATGCCAAAAGAATGGCGAGAAGGAGGTTAAAATTAGATGAAGTAGAGGAGTATGAAGAGGAAGAACAGTATGATGGAGTTGTTAAGCATAAACTTAGAGCTTCAAGGGGTGCCAAACACCTTAAAGTACAGATTATGAGCTTCAATAGGTCTTATAGTGGTAACGACTACTTGGATTGGGAGGAAAAGATCAAAAAGATATTCGACTTTTATGATTATGAGGATATTGTTCATATTCGAGTGGCCGCATTGGAATTTTCTGAATATGTAGCCATATGGTGGAAGAAGTTATAGAATGTCCACCTGAGAGCCCAACGAGAAGTCTAAACATGGAATGAAATGAAGATAGTCCCAAGAAGTAGGTTCGTTCCCGAACACTACAAACAAAACACTTTCTGACATCTCCAAGACTTAAGACAAGGTAACCGATCAATGGACAACTATGTTTGAAACTTTCAATTACTCATGATCCAATGTGATGTTAACAAACCCAAGACACAAACTATAGTGTGGTTCATTTCTAGGCTAAGGACTGAGATTGGTAACATAGTGGAGCTACAAAGTCTTGCAACTCTAGATGAAGCCATGAAGATGGCACAGAGAGTCAAAGGTAAAGGTGAAACCAGATTAGTCGAATGCTAAGTAGCTGACCTATACTATCGAACAGGAGTGACATGCCGAACTAACTAAGGGATGACCGAGCATCAAATAATTAAGAGATGGAACACTAAGGGTAAGTGCCGATCCAACTAGAAGAAAGCCGAAGTAAGGGCAAAGCCGAGGAATCTAAGGTCCAAAGAGACCAAGGTTAGAGCTTAGGAAAAAGGACCTAAGAAATCAAATGCTTTAAATGTCTCGGTTGTGGGTATGTAGCTAGTCAATGTCCGAACCACCGAGTCATGACTATAAAGGGAGACAAGCCTCAGTTTGAAATAGATACTACAAGCGAAGGAGAGGAAGAGATAGGAGTTGAACAAATGCTAGAAGAGTTTTAGGAAGACCCGATGCCAAGACACCACCTAAGGGCAGTCCTGAGTATTGTTTTGTCATTCGATGATCTCTTAGTGCTTTTATGGTTGATAAGAACAAGCAAAGGGACAACCTCTTTCATACGAATTGTTAAGTGAATGGCAAGTTATGTGCCTTGATCATTAAAGGAGGGAGTTATGCTAATGTCATAACACAAGAGGTAGTTAAGGCCATGAAATTGCCAACCCTCCCATACCCTAAGCCATATAAGGTTCACTAACTAAACGGAAAAGGAGGCTTACATGTTACTAAGCAAGTTAGAGTATCGATTTCCATTGGTGATAGGTACAAAGATGAGGTGTTGCGTAATGTCCTTCCTATGTGTGCCTTTCATATATTACTCAACCAACCATGGTTATTTGACTTGAAAGTATTGCACAATGGGTATAGGAACACCTACATGTTCTAAAAGGACCAGAAGAACATCATACTGATACCCATAAGTCCTACAAAAGTGCAAGAAGCCCAAGAGAAGGTTGGTACATCACTATAACAGAAGTCCTTAATGATTTCCTAAGCTTAGTTTGCTCAAAAAGTCAAGGCCAAGGATTATGTGCTCCTTTTAGCCAAGAGACTCTTAGAAGTAAGAGAAGCTGAGAGCTTACCTGCTGAGATGCAACAGCTACTTCAAGATTACGTCAACCCATTTCCTATCGAGATGCCGAAAGGTTTACCTCCTTTAAGAGGCATTGGGCATTGCATCAACCTCCAACCTAGAGTTGCCTTACCTAACCGATCTACTTATAAGCTTAATCTTGAGCAAGCACTTGAGCTGAAGAAACAAGTAGATGAGTTGGTAAACTGCAAATATGTTTAAGAGAGTATGAGCCCATGTGTCATACCAACTATACTAGTACCTAAGAAAGATAGGTCGTAGAGAATATGTATTGATAGTCGTACCATCAACAAAATTACCATTAAGTACCGATATATGATCCTACAGTTAGATGATATGCTCGATGAGTTGCATGATGCCTAAATCTTCTCGAAGATTGACCTAAAGAGTAACTACCACCAAATTCGAATGAGACTTGGAGATGAATGGAAGACAACCTTCAAGGCAAGGGATGGTCTGTTCGAATGGATGGTAATGCCATTTGGCCTAACTAATGCACCAAGTACATTTATGCAACTAATGAGTCATGTACTTAGAACATTGATCAGCAAATGTGTTGTGGTTTATTTTGATGACATTCTGGTCTACAGTGCCAACTTCATCACTCATGTTGAGCATTTAAGATCGTTGTTCGACATCCTCTATACCAAGAGATTATTCAGCAACTTAAAGAAATGTACGTTATTTCAAAGCAAGGTTATATTCCTCGGATATGTTGTTTCAAGGAAAAGAGTTCGAGTTGATAATGAGAAAATCAAAGCTACTCTTAAGTGGCCTATGCCGACTAGTGCTATTGAAGTCAAGAGCTTCCATAGCCTAGCTTTGTTCTATTAGAGATTCATTCGAAACTTCAGTTCCATAACTATGCCTTTAACTGAATTGACCAGGAAGAACACTAAGTTTAGGTGGTTAGAGAAAGCTTAGAAGAATTTTGAAGATGTGAAGTCTAAGTTAACGTTTGCTCTAGTACTCGTCCTACTAGATTTCGAGAAAGTTTTTGAGGTAGAGTATGATGCATCTAGCATCGGCAATGGTGATGTCCTTATGTAAGAGCATCGACCAATTGCCTATTTCAATGAGAAACTTTAAGATACTACCCTAAATTACTCAACATACGATAAAGAGTTCTATGCCTTTGTTCGAACACTACAGAACTGGTAATATTATTTGTTGCCAAGAGAATTCATCATCTACTTAGATCATGAGTCTCTCAAAAATCTCCATATGCAATAGAAGATTTCTTAGCATCATGCAAAATGGGTTGAATTCCTAAGGTCTTTCTGCTACGTCATCTGATATAAGAAAGGGAGCACGAACATTATGGCAAATGCTTTTTCTCGTCATCATACCCTTATTACAACTATATAAGCCAAGGTACTTAGATTGGGTACCCTACCCGATCAGTATGAGCATAATCAATATTTTGGGCCCTTAGTAGCCAAGTGCAATGTTGGAGGCATTGTGGATGGGTTCTCCTTGAATCAGGGGTTCTTAATGAAGGAAAAGCAAGTTTGTGTGTCGAGTAGCTTAACTAAAGAGTTACTTGTCTGTCAAGCTCATGCTAGGGGCTTAGCCAGCCATTTTGGAGAAAAGCAGACAACTGAAATACTAAAGGGGCATTTCTACTGGCTTAGGATAATGAAGGATATGTGCCAAGTTCTTGAGAGTTGCAAGTTGTATAAATATGCAAAAGGAAGGAGAGAGCCATACAGAGAGTACACACCCCTACCCATACCTGTGTACCCATAGATTGACCTAAGCATGGATTTTATGCTCGGCTTTCCCTAAATGCTGAGAAGATATGACTCAATTATGGTAGTAGTCAATCGGTTCCGCAAGATGAGCCTCTTCATTCCTTGCCATAAAACTAATGATGATTTATTCGTTTCTAACCTCTTTTTATAGGAAATTGTATGTCTACATAGATGGCCAAGAAGTATTGTATCCAACCATGACTCAAAGTTCATCAATTTCTTCTAGAAAACCCCATAGTAGAAACTTAGCACTAAACTTATGTATAGTACTTCTTGCCACCCTCAGACAAACGGCCAAACTGAGGTAGTAAACAAGATAGTCAACAACCTTCTATGGGCAGCTATGGGGAAGAACTTATATGATTAGGACCTATGCCTACCTGTCATTGAGTTCACATACAACCAATCAATTTACGGCTAGATAAGAAGGTTGCCTTTTGAGGTTGTCTATAGACTTAACCCGAGCTTACCCCTAGATATGGCTATCAGCCTGGCCGTACAATGGGAAAGTTAATCTAGCCTATAGCACACTGAAGAATTCTAGAGTTGCATCAAAAGGTTGCCGAACAATTGGCACAAACTGTAGCCCTGTAAAAGGAGTAAAGAAGTCGAAGAAGGACATAAGTGGTTTATAGCCCCGGAGAACTTGTTTGGGTCTACCTCAATAAAGAGCGTTTCCCTAGGAAGAGAACAAGCAAGCTTTCCCCCATATCAAATGGACCTTTTAAGATCCTTAAGCACATCAATGACAATGCCTATGAGCTTGAGTTGCCCAATGGATATGGTGTATCCGTTACTTTTAATGTAGCTAATCTGACACCCTATGCACCCAATGAAGAAGAGGGTTAAGATTTGAGGACAAATCTTCAACAACCCCGGAGAACTTATGAGCTATGACCACTAGTCCTCTTACTCGCGTACAGCTCCGAGGCCTCTAATCCCTTACCCAAAGAATTATCTCTCATCAACCTGTTAATGATGAGAAACTATATGCAAAAGAAGGATGGTTGAATTCCTTAATAGCTCTGGAAGGTTACACCCTACTCTGTTTTCTCCCTTTTGTACCGAATGATCAAACCTCCAGTTGCTAAGAGCTTCTTGCCAAGTGATGAGATACTCTCCTACTGGCTGAGTACTTCTCTTCCGACTTCCTACCAATACTTACTACATCCCTTTTTCATCTTGGCAATCTACGATACCACCACAACTTGTTTCTACTCAGTTGTTGTACCTAATGAATCTTTGTATGGAACCAATGTTGCGCTGCTACCTATCAATTTCATCTAATACCGTATTATTTTTCCCTTTTGTCATTTGTCCTTTTTGTCCTTTTTCGTATGTACTAGGAATCTCCTTTTTATGTATGCCTTTTTGTAACTTCTTTATTTGTAATGTTGCTCTAGGAACTTACTATAAATAGCCCCTTCTCCTTGTAAGCCAAAATTATCTTACTTTACAAATAGACATTGAATATACTATTCTTGCGAGACAACCCACTCCAAGTCCATTTTCATACACTCATATAATCTTGCCGAATAGCTCAAAATTAGTGGCAAGTGGACCTCAACATTAACTTGTGCATCATATCAAGTAAAGTGTCAAGTCATGTTGTGTTCGTAGGTAGGTCATATCCTTTAAGCAGCTTCATATCAGCTACTCTAGTCAGTTTGTTGACCTACTCACTCTAAGTTCCTTTGATATTTTGAAGGACCCATTGGTTCAAATCCATTACGATAAGTCTTGGTGATAATTGAGCTCCTAGGCATATCAGAAAATATAATCAAATATCTACAGCTAGTAAAGGAGATCAATTTAGATTTTAAAGCCTGACAATTGATGAAGATTCTAAAGACAAAGCATTATGCAACAAACAAGTTGTCTAAATTAGAATCTACAAGTTTACCAAATTGGGAGGAGAGAATTTTAATCAAACATTTGCTAGAAAAAAGCATGGAAAGGTAGCCAGTAGAATATTTAAAGGTTTAGCAAAAAGACATGGAGTATTGTTGGATGGATCTTATTCTAAATTATTTAAAGGATGGAGTTTTACCTCAAGATAGTAAAGAGGCTCAAAGACTTGTATATGGGGTAGCCAATTTTACGATTATTGATGTGAAACTATATAAGAGGGGTTTAAGTATGCCTTACTTATGATGTTTGCCACTATCGAAAGTAGAGTAAGTCCTTTCCAACTTGCATTTTGAAGTGTATAGTAATTACATTAGAGCAACAGCCTTGTGTGTAAGAATCTTATACCTAGGATATTAGTGGCCTACAATGAAGAAAGATGCACATTGCCTAACTCAAACTTGTGATCACTATCAAAGGAATGCTCTAATAAAGAGAGCCCCGAGCTTATATTTGATCCCACTTACCAGTCCTTAGCCTTTCACTCAATGGGGATTGGATATATTTGATTCATTCCCAAAGATAACCAAACAAAGACACTACATCATTATTATAGTGGATTACTTTACAACATGGGTAGAAGCCAAGGCTGTAGCAAGTGTAATAGAGTAAAGTATTAAGGCTTTCATCATCAGCAACATCATAACTAGGTTAAGGATACCTTATGCCATTGTAATAGATAATGGGCCAAAATTTAATAATGACAAAATTTGTGAGTTTTGTAAAGCTCGACAAATTAGACTGTATTATATATCTATCATGCATCCTCAAAGTAATGATCAAGTAGAGACTGTAAACAAAGTTATTCTTCAAATTTTAGAGAAAAGGGTAAACCGAGATGGCAACAAATGGGCAGATGAACTGCCAAATATTTTATGGGGGTATAAGACTACAGAAAGGACATGGAAAAGTTAGAGGCATTAAGAACAAGAGAATGTTAAGGGAAGTTAACTCCTGTATGGGAAGACCCTATGAGGGTAAAGGAAGTGATAAGGAATGGGTACGCCTACAAGTTGGAAAGACTTTACGAACAACCTATTCCCTAAGCATAGAATGCTAACAACCTTAGACCATTTTTCAAATGACTAGCATGTGGATAAAGATATGTTTGTTTGTTTGATCTATTATTATTGTTGTTTGCTTATTTATGGGTATGTTTGTAGGTGAACTTATTCCATAGACTTGTTTGATCATTCATTTCTATTATTAATGTTTTGTATGTGGTCAGAATTGATGAACCAACCTCGTTCCCCTTTAACTTTTCATATAATGAAGTATTCAATTATTCGATGTCACTTGAGTTTATACTTTGCTTTGTTTTAACATAACATTTTTTGCACATGCATAAATGTAATCATAAATAATGAATATGATCTTTACTCGAATTCTTTAGTATAGGATAGCATAAAAAGTTTCTAAATCCTTTTAAAAGGTGACGAGCAAGTCATAAAGTACTAAGTCCCTAAGTCCTACATTTGACAGACAAAGGATGTCCATGAATCTCTAAGTCTAGAAGTAATTTAGACAACTGACTTACAAAAAGTGTGAACCACAAGTGAATCAGATTGTGGAAGTAGTATAAACAGTGCATCAAGATCGTATTCTATAAGGTAGTAGGTGCTAAGAACTAAACCACTCGAGTTTTTCCTTAAGCTAAACTATCAATAATTAAATTAACAAAAAGGGTAAAAGTTAATTAACAAATTGAACACTAAACCAAACGTTTTAGCTATATTATGATAGTCCTAGTTTTAGGAGATAAAAAAAAATGAATAAAATTAGGATTTGCAAATCTATTCTTATTTGGATCAATGTAATGTCTTGAATCGATATTCGAAATTGACTAAATGAGATTTAACTAAACCCATTAGAACTTGCCTACCTTTCGGAGTAATGAAATCCTAATTATAACATAAATCCACTCACCATAGTAATCCGCTTATACCAAAATTACAGTTCTAATTAGAAATATGATTTAAATACATCCCTATGACTTGAACCACATTTCCAACCGCATTAAGTGCGTAAGTTTATGAATTTAATTAAAATCTGTATATCTTTATGACAAGCTTTTTCAAAAATTCATGCTATATTCATCACGAGTTGTCAAAACCCTTCCAAATATCCTTTAACTCTATCTAACCAAAAAGTTATAGCAAAACACTAAATCACTAAATGATGAACACAATAAAAAAATACTTAATTACTTAAAATCAATATCAGAATAATACATAAAATACATTAATTCATTAAATCTATTAATGCAAGACCTAAGGTATATTAAGCACAATATCACATCATAATACCCAAGTAAATCAAGCTACATAACAATTGAAATAATAAGGAAAAGAAGACACCCCAATTAATATATTTAAATTCGACGCCCGATAGAAAATTGACATAACTTGATATATTTAGTACTCGAAAATTCCTCTAATGAGTTATAATAAAGGTTTTAGTGCCTTAAAATTAAACAAAACATACTATAATTAATAAGGAAAAATAAATAAATGTTTAACTTCAACTACTGTTCTTCGACTCTTCTAAACTTAGCTACGCCCCCACAACCCACCACACCCACACCACCCCCACCCCCTATTTTCTGCTCTATTCAACTCCCTATATTCGACTAGCATGCTGCCCTATTTTGTCTACATGTGGGTTTACATCACCTAAATTGGGCTGGCTTTGGCCCCCACATTCAGGTTTTCACTTTTTTTCTCTTCTTAGAATAAATCCCCCACGTGTATTTTTGTCCAATAATAGAAAGCAGCTGCTTTTCCATTTCCCTTTTTAGGTTACTGTCTTCTTGAAGTCCAAATGACGAAAGCCTCTTTTTCTAATATTCAAAGTCCATGGCTTGACTCCAAAAAATGGAAAGCCCATATTAGATGCACTTGAAAATCTGTCATGCCTTTCTAAATAAGGACAATCTCCACGTATGGGCTGCTGTGGTAATCACCAATTTAGTCTGAAACATCTGTATATTAAACGTGATAATGAAATTGGGCTGACTTGTCATTTCTTGGATGCAGCCTAGGCCAAGTAGTTGAGTACGAGCCTTCACGTCATAAACTAACTATAAATTCATCCATTCGGTTTATCTTATCTATGCTCAACTCAGTGCTCGATGGCTACTGCAACTGAAGTCCTCTACTGCTGTTAACGTGGAGAGCTTCTCGATTGGTTGGCGTGCGTGTGGTTCTCCAAACGAGCTCCTTGGTTCACTGCTTGATTGCTCAACTCGTTTTGTTGTATGCTCAGTTCAAATTACTGCCATATTTTCATTTATTTATTTTTAATTGAGATGCTGACTTGGAGCAGTTCGATCATTGTTGCAGCAAGTTGCTATCCCCGCTCGGACATTCAATAAGCTGCTGCTGCTGTGAATTGGTTCTTCATGGCTCTCGGTTGCTGGCTGCTGATCAGTCAGGGGCTCCTGTTCAAGTTAGAGCGCCTCTTGCTAGCTGCTGATGATGAAGTTACCTGGATCGCGTTCAAAAAGCAGCTGCAATATTTGCTCAAATGCAGTTCACGTCAGCTGCTGTCCGAGTTTGAAGCTGCTGAATTTGCACGGTCTTGGCTGTCCTTGGTATCATTGGATGCTCACGGTTGCTGAATTTTGCTTGCGTGGGCTGCTGCAACTTGGAAGTTTAAGTGCCGTAGCTGCTGTTGGTTCATCATATGGAGCTCAGCGTGTATAATTTGGAGTGTCATTTAAGCGCTCAAGTTGGTAATGGTTGGGGCTGCTGCTGTTTATTTGGGCTCGGAACGTGCCATTGCTTGGATGGAATTTGTTAGGCGCCCATTTCCGCAGTTTGGAGCACGGTTAGGGACTTGGTTGCGAGCTACTGTAAAGTGAATGGAGTTGCTAAAAATTTGTTGCGCTTGGCTCTCGGCTTCAGCTCTAGTTAAATTGCAGCTGCTATTATTTTTCTTTTTAGTTGCTCCATATAGCTGCTGTTAAACAAACCAAAAGAGAATAGTAAGCTGATGTTAAATAAACGACTAAATAATCTGTTGTTCGTGAATGGAGAATTCGTTGGTCAGTTACATCTTGGATGGATTAATTGCTGTCCGCATCTTGCTTGGTGCGGGGGGATCCATCAACTGGTTGGCTTGGATTTGCTCACAGCTACTACTCGAGTTCTAGGCATCCATTCTGCAGCTGAACAAACTAGGAGTGAAGTCTAATTGCTTGGTGTCGGCTTGGTTAGTGCTCTGCCGCAGTTCATTCCAGCTGTCACGTGAAGTATCTCAGCTGCTGGTTCTTGCTCTGTATGTGCTCGGTTCTTCTAGAAATTGCTCCGATTGGCGCTTGAAGGATCGACTGGCTAATCGCTCTTGCTTACCAGCTTTGTTCAGTTGCTGCTCTAAACTTTAGCACAAGTTCAACTTGGCAATAACGTGAGAATGGCATGTATAGTTCTTCAAATGAACTACTCAGTTTCTCTATGACACAGCTGCTGCAAGAAACTCAAAATATATGCCTACTCTGATCAGTTGTTCAGTCCGTGCTGCAATTTAGTTGCAGCTGCCGTGCTTGTCAATCTGAAATGAATTGGAGCTCTTCTAAATATCCATTAGCACAAAAACCCAGCTGATCAAGCAACTTAAAGCTCAGTTAGACAGCTTGCAAAAGTAATATTTAGGAAACAAAGATCAATAACAAGTAATTGATAGGTCCATAAGCTACTTAAACCATTTAGAGCTATAATCAACCAAGACATGTCCATTTAGCAGATGAAATTTCACTGTCCACATCAAAAATACTCCAAAACCAACAAAGATCAAAGGTCCTACTCTTTTTATTCACTAATAATGAAAAGATCATTTATACCCCCAACAATTATTGCAGCAAGTGACAATGCAAGTTGTAATAATGCAAATGAGGTAGAGATAACTAGCTCACAAGTGAATTTTTTATATATATATTTTAAAGTAGGGCCAAATGGCCATTGAAGTGTATAGAATCAAGGAGGAAACGTGAGTCTTCAGGCAAGCCACTTAAATCAGATTTTCAATCCTTTTCTCAATATTCATGCAATTTACTAGAAAATCTGTATTTTTCATGATTTCTAAGTAAAATTCACGATAAAAATATCAAAAAATACATAAATATACAGTAATTAAGCAAAAATAAATATATAATTTTACACATTTATCAACAATGAGATACAAAAACCTTAAACTCCCTTAAAAATAAAAGGCATGGTAGCTATAAATCCTTGTAAAGGATGACGAGCTACCTGTAAACCCCAAAGTCATCAATTGACCATGGGAATGATACTCTAAATACACTAAATAGATGACGAGTTACCAAAAGGGCTTAAAATATAGGCATAATGTTTTAAGCCTAATCAATGGACATGTGAACTACTACAAGCTTGAGCATTCTAAACCCATTGCATGGATAGATCTTGGGAGCTCTAGATCTATTAAACTACAGGCATAAGACTTTTAAGTCCTGTGATATACCAGGATGACAAGCTAAGAGCTTGAATCATCTCATAGCAAATTAAAGGAGTTTATGAATATCATAAAGCGGATACACTACGGAAATCAGTGACGGAACACCTAAACATTGAGCAAAATAAGTACAACCCAAAAGTCAAATTGAAAGGACATAAGGATCCCTCAAAAGCCCAAGGCAAAAGTCTGACAAATCATCATTACATAAGACGAAGTTCGGCATTCCGAGCTGGGAATAATTCAGAAGTTAAACAAAATAGAAGTAAACAGGAAACAATTCACTTTTCTCATTTTTTCGGAACTTGTTCGGCAACGGAAATCTAGTTGTCAGAGACTTGGTCAGATTTAGGCCGAGGATCAAAAGGGAGACTTAGAACAGCAGCTTCAGAGGCGTCAAGAATTTCTTGAGGATTAGTAGATCACCTGCAGGAGCATTAGCATCCTCATTCGATTGGTCCTCCACCTCGGTATCATTAGGATCATTCTCACTAGTAGGAGCTCTTTTTTTCTAACCTCGCTTGGCGAAGTCTAAACAACTTAGGTCATAGTCCAAGTAATGGATGAGGACTTCATCCCGAGCTAAATTTATTCCATCGCGCATCTTCTACAACATCAAGATTTTGTATTCCTAACTCTTTTGGATATCTTGATAAGCTTTGTCATAATCTTTCTGATAATTTAAACCCTGCTCCTTTTTGAGGTCTGTCATCCTAATTTTTAGCTCCTTGTATGAGCTCTGCAAGCGTGCGACCTCCTCACCGTGTTTACTCTTGAGAGTTTCCACCTCACTTTATGCCTCTTAAAGATCGGACACCAACTAAGAGTTCTTTTATTCCTCCACCAGGCTGCCTCCTTTTCTTTCTTAGACTTAGCCTCCCTCTCTACCTTTTCTTTCAAACTTTTGATTTCATCCTCTAATTTTGCCTTCTCTATACCCACTTTTCTTGAAGATTCTTCTGCTCGACTTCAACACGGGCAACTTGGTTCTTAGCATCTTCGGCAATCTAGAGGAAAAAGAAGTCATTAGACCGAGTGAATTAAGGAAAAATAAAAATGGCACAGGGTAGGGAGCTTACAGCCTTTTTCTCCTCATCAAGGACTTCAACAACCATCATCAAGTATTTAGAATTCTAAAAAATCAAAACTAAGTCAGATGATAATCTACTAATTTTACTTATGAGAGATTGAAAAGGTCTTACATCATAGATTTTAGAGGCAACTAGACATTACAAGCTATCAAATCTAGGGTTTTGAAAGAGTTTCTTATAGACATTTTACATAACTCACCTATTTTTTTTTTTTTCCTTTCATTTGATTCTTTAGTCTAATTTAGACATCAGAGTAATAATGCTGGAGTCACTCCAGCACCCACTTACCCTAATCTTTTTTCCCTTTTTGCAAAGCCATCTTTCACTAAACGTTTAAGTATCTCCTAATACCAATTTTTACCGTCAACATAATCCATCATATATTAAATGTCTAAACATGATTGAAGTTAAGTTATGTTGCATTAAAGAAAGTTTCCGCTTTTCAATTGGAAGTTATTAAGGTATATTTATTTTTGTTTTCTATGATTAAGTTATGCTGTAATAACAAAAGTTTCCTTTTTCCAATTGGAAGTTACTAAGGTATATTCGTTTTTGTTTTCTTTGATAAGTTTTAAATGAGTTCATTATGATTTAAGTAAGTATCAAAACTACCCATTTTCCTAACTAGGTTAGTAAAGGCTATTATTGGCTTTATTAGTCCAATCTACTAGTTCTATACTAAAGTTAATTTAGCTCATTACCTTCAATTTCAAACTTCACTTGCCGATTGCTGCACTCATTCATTAACTTCTCTTCAATCATCACGCTCATCCATTAACTTTTCTACTATATGTTTATCTAAACTTTCTTTCTCTATCTCATCTAAAGTTTAACTAATGTTTGCTTAGGTCATCTTCAAGATTATATTCTAGGCTTACTTCCCCATCTAATATATTTAAAGACCCTACAACATTTCTAATTATTTTATATCTACATCATTCTCATTTTTAATAACCATATGTAACTTAATGCTATAGTCTTATAGTTATCAAAGATAAGAAATCCATCATCTTTTACTCTTATTTCTAATCTTGGGTTGAAATTTCCATATACTTCTATATTAGCTTCTATAACTCTAGCTCCATTAGATTCTACCACATGGTTATCTTCTACAACAGCTTCTACAGGGTCATCATTAGGTTCCATCTCATCTTCTAAATGAGGTTCTACCAGAACTTTAACAAAACCTTATATAGGATCCTCTTCATTAGGTCTAACCATTTCCTTCTCATTGGGTTTCACTTCACTTTCTACAGGAAGTTCTATAAGATCTCCATCATATAGTTTTATATGATCTTCTTCCTTAAACTCATCTAGATTTCCCTTATCAAACTTTATCTTAACCTTCTACAAAAGGTGGTGTGAACCATAACCAAGACTAAACAAGGCCGGTCGTTCAATGGGTCCAAGCTTGCTGAAAACTTAAAAAGGAAGTGATGGGGAACGTGCAAAAGGACAAATGCGAATAAAAAGTAAGCAAAAACCCACGAATAACTCCAATGGAACTTTCGAGGACTCATGGTACAACTTAATATGTCGCACGAGATGATCCGATCAAGTTACTCATCACCTAACCTTGCTTAAGAGTTAAGATAAGAGTAAGATGAGTGTAAATAAGCAGTGTTTATAAGAGGAAAAATATCAAGTGTATTAATGTTTTATCTTATGATTACAGCTACAAATACAAGGGGTATTTACACTTGAGAATTTAAGGCAATATGCCTAAAAAGGAAAAGACAAAAGGGATATTATCTTAAAGAAGTAATGTACAAGAATACAAAAGGATAAAAATAAATATTCAAGAAAAGTAATAATTTGTATGGTAGATTCTACAAGTAACGGCGATACATTAGCAAGGTCGTTGGAGGATATGGACAAAAGTGTACGGTCAGGTTGCTTATCCTAGCAAGGGTGTGTAAGGATCAATCCAATCTCTCTCTCAACTTCTCGGCAAGGGAGATGCCAAGTCATTCGTCAACTCGAGGGCGAGTGAGTAGTCGTGAAAGGTTTGGATATTCTCTTAGTAATCTATAACTCAACACACTTCAAAGAGATGAGTAGTCATTCGGCTCAGCAAACAAAGTGACTTAGCAAATGAGTGCTCGACTTTGGCAAGAGTTGGTTAGAGTAAAAGAATCTACCTTGCCAAGCCTTCCAATCCTCAGGCTCGACTGCGGGTCAAAGGCCTAGTAGCCTAATTTCTATCATTCCCTCTAGGTTGATTTGAATTTGAGATCAAATCTAAATGGTCTTCAATCAACTCTTCGTCGGAGTGATACGAACTGAAGTCGATAATGTTAAAGGTATCAAAAACTCCATAGTCCTCAAGCAACTCCAATCTATAGGCATTATCATTAATCTTCTAGAGGATTTTGAAAGGTCCTTCAGCCTTTAGAGATAGTTTGTTTCTCTTCTTACTCATAAACCTCTCTTTGCTTAGGTGCAACTACACCAAGTCTCCTGATTAAAAATGTTTCACCATTCTACCCTCGGCCTTCTCTCTCATACATCTGGTAGCTTGGTCGATGTGCTGAGTGACTTTGTTATAGATGTACTGAAGGGATTGTGCCTTAGCTCTTGCGTCAGGTTCCTCTTGTGTGAGCATAGGTATAAGAGTGTGATCAAGAGGCGACTCAAAATTAAAACCATAGACAACCTTAAAGCAAGTCTACTTGGTGGTGTCATATACTGTTCGATTATAAACGAATTCAACCACTAGCAAGGAAACATCCCAATCAACCAAGTTCTTACCTACTGTAGCTCGAAACAATAATCCCAAAGTGCAATTAACTACCTCTGTTTATCCATCAATTTGGGGGTGATAGGAAGTACTGAATAATAGTTTGATCCCTATCCAATGCAACAAGGTCCTCTAGAAATGGCTCAAAAACTTTAGGTCTCTATTGGAGACTACAGTTCTCGGTACGCCGTATAACCATACAATCTCCTGAAGAAAAGTGAAGCAATAGCCAAAGCATCGTTAGTCTTGGAACAGGGCACGAAGTATGCCATCTTACTAAAGCTATCCACAACAACCATTACAGAATCTTTGCTTCGGGTAGTTCATGGTAGTCTAAGAACAAAGTCCATGCTCAATTTGGTCCATAGCTTCATTGAAATAGGTAATGGCATTACTTTCCCTTTTTCGGCTTAGCACTTAGCCTTTTTGCACAGGGCATAACTTTTAATAACTCGATGCACATCTCGCCTTATTCTCAACCAAAAAAATTGACCACTCAACAATTCATATGTTCTTTTCTTCCCAAAATATCCAAACAGTCCTCTATTATAGGCTTCCTTAATCAGTAGCTCTAGTAGTGAATAAGTCGGCACGCATAATTTTCCCCCTTAAAATAGGTAGCCATCTCTTCTATCGACACATTGTACAAGTATAAGTCTAAAGTGTAGATCCTTAGAATACTGTTCTTTGATACTCACAAACCTAAACAATCTAGTCTATAGTTCATTTAGAAGTGCATGCCTTCTCAAAAGAATATCTACAACTACGTTGCTCTTCCCTTGTTTGTATTTTATTACAAAATTGAATCCTTCAAGGAATTTAACCCATTTCACCTACCGCTTTGACAACTTAGTCTAACTTAGGAGGTACCTCAAGGACTCATGGTCCACATAGATGACAAATTCTCTTGGTAGCAAATAATGCTACCATGCTTACAGTACTCGAATCAATGCCAAGAGTTCTTTATCATACATAGAGTAATTTAGTTGAGGTCCTCTAAGCTTCTCACTATGATAGGTAATTAGTCAACCTTCTTGCTTTAGGACAACACCTATTCCAATGCCTGACACATTATATTCCAACTCAAATATTTTCTCAAAGTCAGGTAAAATAAGTACAGGGGTGGAGATCAACCTTTCCTTTATCTGGACAAAACTCCTCTCTTCCTTTTCTCCTCATCGAAAGTCGATGTTCTTCTTTGTTAGCTCAATAAGTGGTACGAAATGAATCTTCTATAGAATATAGCCAATCTATGAAAACTTCTCATGTCGACATAAGTCGTAGGAGTCGGCCACTCAATGATTGCTCAAATCTCCTCGTTGTCTACTCATAAACCTCTTCCACTCACCACTAGCCCAAGAATACCACTTCCTCTTGGTAAAAATAGTACTTCTTAAGGTTACCGAATAATCTTTCAGCACGGGGGATATTTAGTATGGCTCAAAGATGTTCACATTGACTCGGCATGTCAGCACTGTAGACTAAGATATTGTCAAAGAAGACCACGACACACTTCCCTATCAAATGTCTCATTACATGGTTCATCAGTCTCATAAAAGCGTTCATGGCATTCGATAAGCCAAAGAGCATGACCATCCATTCATAAAGTCCATGTTGAGTCTTAAATGCAGTTTTCCACTCATCTCCTGACCTTATGCGGATTTGATGGTAGCCGCACTTTAGATCAATTTTGTTGAAGATGTTAGCTCCACTTAACTCATCCAGCATGTCTTCTAATCTTGGAATAGGATACTTGTACTTGATCGTGATCTTGTTCACGGCTCAACTATCTACACACATCCGTTAGGCTCCATCCTTTTTCGATACTAGGAATGCTGGTACAACACAAGGGCTGATACTTTCCTTAACATACCCTCTCTCTAGTAACTCATTGACTTAACGTTAGAGCTTAGAAGCTTATTCAAGACTCATTCGATAGGTAGGCTTATTCGGCAACACGGAGCCAGGTATTAGGTCAATGTAGTGTTCTATGCCTCAAATTAGGGGTAATACCTTAAGTAACTGTTCTAGGAACAGATCGACATATTCGCTTAGCAACTCTTTTATTTTCTAAGGTAGTTCACCTCGCTCCTTGATCTTTAATAGGCGCCTGACCAACATGAGGGTCAACTTGTTAGTGTTGAAGGCCTCTCGGAGCTCGACTTTACTCATCATCAGAGTCTTCTTCGATCCTCGAGCAAGTTTTTTCTGTAATTTATTAACTTCTCTTAGCAACATCGAGTTAAGTATAATCTTCTAGACATCCTTTTCGATCACATACATGTTCCTATATCTATCATGGATAACTCTTCTATCAAACAACCATGGTCGACCAAGCAACACGTGTAAGGTACATATGGGCAACACATTGTAGAGAATCTCATCAGAGTAGTTTCCAATTGTGATTGGTAGTAGTACTTGTCAAGTGACATGTAGTGCTCCCTTATCACTCAACCAATGCAACTTGTACGGCTTTAAGTATGCAATGGTCAGCAACTTTAACTGTGTAACCATTTCAGCTGATGCCACATTGGTGCAACTTCTACTATCTACAATTAATGCTCGTACCTAATCATTCACCTTACAGGTGGTATGAAACAAATTCTCCCTCTACTCCTCCTCTCGTCAAGGTTCTAAGTTCATGGCGCATCGGACAATCAGGACCAACTGATCCAATCCTTAGCAAACACATCCTCTTCAATAAGTTCTTTCATGATCGTCTCTTCTTAGCAGTGCTCTCATCCTCCTCAAGTTCCTCATCAGTACTTTCTACCTCTAGTGTCGTGATGTCTCCCTTGATTACCATAGTTCTTTGGTTTAGGTACTGAGCAACTATATACTCAAAACCTTGGCACTTAAAACACTTGATCTGGCTCATCTTCCTACCAAATCGTTACCCTTTCTCATAAGTTTGGGTTAGCACGTCATTATCTGGTAAGCTTCTTTGCTTGGCTCAAACATCTACTTTTTGGGTCGATTCGGTATTCGACGGAGTTCAGTGACTTATCTATCTGGGTTGGTCTGGCCAATACTCGACGTTTCTTTTGTCTCTCCACTTATTAAGCTACTTGGATGGTTTCATCCATTGTTATGAATCATTAGAGTTCTATAATGTCTCGAATATCACCTCTCAATCCCATGACGAACCTAGAGATTGTTTACGTTGGGAGTTTCTCCACTTCACATCGGATCATGAGCATTTAAAATTCTTGAATATACTCGTCAATTGTTTGACCTCCCTATCTTAGCCTCAAAAGCCGAGTAATGTAATCTTGCAGGTAAGTATCAAGCACAAACCTGTTTTTGAGTATTTTTCTCATTTCAGGCTAAGTATTAATCTCTCAGTAACCTTCTCGCCTCCTCATAGCTTGGAAATTCTTCTACCATATGGCAGCATATCCGAAGAACTCAACAGTAGCAATTATCACTTTTTTGTAATCCTCGTACTGATAATAGTAAAAAACACACTCCACTTTCTCTTCCCATTCCAGATATTCATCAGCATTCCTAGATCCATTAAAACTCCGAATCCAAAGCTTCACATGATCAGATGCCTTAGGGACTCAAGTTCGCTCTTCTTTAAAATACTCTTCCCCATCCTCTTCATCTAGTTCTGTCAAGTCTATCCTTTGTCGTACTTGTCCACCTCGAACTTATTGAGTTAAGTTCTAACCTCTAACAAGTTGAGCAACTTGTGAGGTATTTTACGCAGCCTTAGTCGGTCAACAAGCTAATGCATGAACAGCTTGAGTCAAATCTACCAAGAGGTTAGCTACCTCATCAAGTCTCTCATCAATGCTCTTAGGGATCCCTTTGAGACTGTTGACCATGGTGAACAACTCCACTATTGTCATCTCCAACACCAATGTTTATACTTGGATCCATCATTTCTCCAAACTAGAAATTAAATAGCTAGCAAACACAATAGTTAAGATGAGCATAGTAACTTGCTCCGTTTCACATACGCAAAATAGAGTATAAATAGAACTTAAAAAACAAACTACAATTCAAACAAAACCTCTACTCTAATACTAAGATGGTGCAAACCGTGACCAAGAACAAATAAGGTTAGTCGCCGAATGGGTCTAAACTTACCGAAAGCTTAAAAAGGAAGTGATGGCAATGTGTGAAAGGACAAATGCGAATGAAAAGTAAGCAAAAACCCATGAATGGCTCCAACGATATGATGTACCAATGGAATTTCTAAAGACTTACGGCATAACTCGATATGATGCACGAGATAGACCGGTGAGGTTACTCACCACTTAGCCTTGCTTAAGGGAAAAGATAAAAGTAAGATGAGTGCAAACAAGCAATGTTTATGAGAGGAAAAATGTCAAGTGTATTAATGTTTTATCTTATGATTATAGCTATAAATACAAAGGGTATTTATACTAGAGAATTTAGGACAATATGCCTAAAAAGGAAAAGATAAAAAGGGTATTAGCTTAAAGAAGTAATGTATAAGAATACAAAAGGGTAAAAATAAATATTCAAGAAAAGTAATGATTAGTATGGTAGATTCTACACGTAGTCCTATACATGTAGTGGCGATACATTGGCGAAACCATTGGAGGATGCGGATAAAAGTGTATGGTCAGGTTGCTTATCTGAGTAAGGTTAGCTAAGGATCAGTCTAGTCTCTCTCTCGACTTCTCAGTAAGGGAGATGCTGAGTCGTTGGTCAACTCGAAGGCGAATGAGTCATCGTGAAAGGTTTGGACATTCTCTTAGTAATCTACAACTCAGTACACTTCAAAGAGATGGGTAGTCATTCAACTCGGCATACAAAGTGACTCGGCAAAGAAGTACTTAGCTTCGACAAGAGTTGACTAGAGTAAAAGAATCCACCTTGCCAGACCTTCCAATTCTCGAGTTCGACTGTGGGTCAAAGGCCTAGTAGCCTGATTCATATAAGAAGGTATTACAATCTTCGAAAATAGGTTTCACCAAACTCTCTACATGAGCATTTACAAGTTCATCTACACAAGGTTATACAAGGTCTTTTACTTAAGTTTCTACAAATTCTTCTATAGTTAGATGCAACATCATCCTTACCTATTATGCACTACATATTTCTCCCAGGAATGTCTACAACTCCCTTTATGATAGATTCTACAATATTCTTTACCTCCTTTCAGATCACTAAAGTTTAACCAACTAGTTACAAGTCTATTTTTGTAGTCTTGTAAGTTAGCATGAAGGAGGGTTAGCTAATACGCTGTACCAAGGACAGACCAGGGTAGGGATATTGAGGTGGGTCCAATCCTATTAAAGGAATGAAAATAGAATGGGTTTAGCGAGGGGTTTAGCGAATCCGTAAGCTACTTATCCAGATATGATGCACCAACTAAATCCTATACTGCCTAATCGTCACTTTGATATGATGCACAAAAAGATAACTAGGGCTGCCCGCCATAATCATTGCTAATGGGATTGATAAGAGCTAATAAGAGAGAGTTTTTTTCAAGAGATAAAACTCCAAAACCTTACACATGTATTCTATTTATACATAATGGCAAACTTGTAAATAAAAAGACTAAAGGATGCCCTAGTGGCATTCTTATAAATATAAAATAACTATGAGGGTAGTTTACAAAAAATACAAGAAATAGGAAATCTAAATAACAAAAATAAAAATAAGTAGTCAAATGAGATATCCAGTTAAAGAGTAGATGGGTTAGGCTCTAGCATTTGGTTGGGTCGGCACCCCAAATCCTATCATCCCTCTCCCTTAAAGAAGTTTTAGCCTAAAACTTAGTAATTGGCAGCTCCAAATCCTACCTTAATCAAATACCAACTTGTAAAAATGAAATGTAAATATAGAAAAGTACTCCAACTCCTTTACTAATATTATGATCAGCTAATGCTCCTTCAATTCGTCATGATCTTGATCAACTAAACTCTTCTTTAAGGATCCTTCCTTCCATTCATCATATATCTAATCCACTTCATCTAGGTAGCCTCAGCAATTATCAATCAAGGGGAATAACACAACCTTTAGCTTAAACATCATGTCATTAGCTTAGGGAATTTGAACACGTAAGATCTCAAACTCCTCTTCTAACTCAAGAATCCTTAAAGCTTCATGCTCTCTCATTGTCAGGAGATTTCTCCTCTTCCACTTCCTTACAACTCAATTCTTTCTCCTCCTATCTATATACTTCAAATTTTTCCAATGTGAGAGTACTAAAGATAAGAACAACATAACCTACATAAGAATATCCATCACCATGACCTCAAAAAATATTAATATATAATCTATAGCATCTCATTGGTACAATACTACTACAATACATTTCACCTCCAAACAACCTTAATAATGGATCAAAATAGAAGAGCCTAACATGTAGAAGGCTAATACTGTAGTACTTAGGGTCATCAATAGTACCAAGTATTATTGGCAATGGGATCATGTCAGGAACATTATTGCTAAGTAATAGCACTTCTTGTCCTTCCTTTTCAACATCTTCATCCTCAACTCCTACTTCTTTCCTTTTCATTTCCTCATTTTCAATATTCTTTGATTGAGTAATCTTTTGTTGCCTTCTTTCTTCCTTAATCTCCTCGAGCTTAGCAAGTATAATCTCTAATTGTTCCAACACATAAGTAAAAATAGGATTTAGGGCTTGGTAATAAGATTTCAGCCTCAAGCCTCATGCATAACATTGCTTATGTTAAGCTCTAGATGTTATATCAAATAAATTATGTTTCAACAATGTTAAAATAAAATCAAGTGTTTGACACCTTTTTGACAATTTCCAACCTTATACCTATCGATTCTTGCAAGTTCAATAAGGCTTGGAGTACAGTTCTACAAGTTCAAATATTTTGGTTTAGTATCTAAAGTAACTTAGTTTCTCCTTTTACACCAAGTTATAATGTGCACATACTACAGTAGCACTTGCTTGGATGCTATTTAGACATGACAGTTCAGCCTCACACTAGCACCCATAACAACACACAGTTTAGAAAGCTTAACACTAATAGTATACCTTCCAATCTGATCACACACCAAACAACCAGCTCAACAGCAACTAAAACAAAATAAGAAGAATCTATTTCAATAGCTCAACAACTCTTGGAATTATCTTAGCTCAACACAATAGTAAATACAAGCAATTTGGATCTTATGCTCAATTGGGTAACTCTTTCTCTCTACACTAATCTAAGATAGCTCAATACTAATCTCAATTTCCACAAGTAGTTTAACACAATAATGAGTTCATCTCACAGCAACAAGTTGGAGCTCGACTTCTCATAATTTAGCTCGATACGACTCAAAATGTACACTTAATAGCTCGATCTACTGCACTTTAGTTCAACAGCTCGAACATAAGCACACACAAATATAGGTCACATACACAAAGGAAGATTAGACTAAAAACTAGATAGTTCAGTTATGCAATAAATTTCAACTTGACAATAGTGTTAGTTTATCTAACACATTACTACAGCACAACTCCTTTAGATCAGCTCGGAATGATTGGTTTACACACAGTAGCCAAATAAAACCTGCACCTCCTACCAACTAAACTTAGTAATCAATAACACACTTGGATGAACGATGGAGATCACTTTCAATAGCTCAATAATTCCTTATAGGAAGGGTAGTATGGTCTGTAACTTTGAATAAAGCATGACATACACTACAATACACGCAATAAGCTCAAAAAATATTAGAGGATAGTAAGGCTATTCTAACACATTACAGCAGCACCTTACAGAGCAGCTTAACAATTCAATTAGTTTGGTTTAAACTTTAATCCAACTCATCACTCGGACTAACACATGCGTAAATAAGGACAACTCAATCAGAAAAGAAACTCGGTAATTTTGTTTGAAAGGTCGGCACAACATACACATAATAGCTTGACACCTCACACTAGCTCATGCACTATGGCAAACTTAAACATAACGCCATGTATATTCCACAGTTAGCACCTATACGTTATACATATAAGCAGCTCTAAAGATTTCACTATCTAACCAGTAAGCAGCAAGTCGCTAATTCCTCAAAAAGTGGACAATAGCACAATCACTCAATTTTGTTTCTTCAGCCACACTGATATACATAAAAGAAGCTCGACTAGCGAGTAGCTTCACAACTCAAACAAGCTCAGCAACTTGGGAATTACTTCAAGCTGCACTGGACATCTCAATTTATAATTTTCTCCAACTTTAACAATGATGCATCTTCAAGGTCGAACACATAGAGAAACACCACAATGAATCGAATAGAAAAGAAAACAAAGAAAAGCTAACAAAAGTTCAGGAAACTACCAACTAGATATGACACACTAATCAATTCTACTTGACCCTTAATCCATCGGATATGACTTACTGGTCCAAATTAAAGGATCACTCGCCACTATTCATTGCTAAAGGGAATAGATAAAAGTTGAAGGGTAATGAGAACACTAAGATTGCTCAAAGGAAACTTAAATAATATTCTGATGTTGATAATTGATTGTTTCCATACAATTAAGTAGGGGTTTATATACCCATCCACTAAGGTTACTTTATATGTATGAAAAGACAGAAGGGTATTCTTACAATTAGGTACGTAATACATACTAAAAAGGGTAAAAGAGACAAAGAATATTTAGTATGGAAAGTAAATTATCCTTTTAGAATGACGTACCAAAAGACACATGTCACTTGGTGGCTGGATATTAGAAATATGGTACAAAAGTAGACAAGAAAAAGAATTTGTAGTTAAGAGCCGACCTGATCTATGTCATGTTGTGACCTAGTCAATCTCATTATAAAGTAGTTAACTGGGGTTAGGGTAGAACATCTGCTTAGATGTTTTACCATAGCATGGGTACCGATCATATTTAGGGAGATAGTAGGATTGATGCCATAGACAACCTCTAATGGGGTCTTCACAATGGTGCTATGGACAATTTGGTTATATGCGAATTTCATAACGAGTAGATATAGATCTTAGTCCCTCAAGTTCTTTCCTACAACAACTTTAAGTAAATTTCTTAGCATCCTATTCACCACTTCAGTTTAGCCATCAATCTGAGGGTGGTTATTGAAGTTTAACATAAGTTTAGTTCCAAGTCTCCTCCAAAGAGTCTTTTAGAAATAGCTCAAGAATTTTGTGTCCCTATGTGAAACAATGGTCTTTAGCACTCTGTGTAATCGAACAACTTCTTGCAAAAATAGATCAGCAATGTATAAAGCATCACTAGTTTGATGGTACAGGATAAAGTGTACCATTTTACTGAACCAGTCCATTACAACAAATATAGAATCTTTTCCTCTGGATGTTCGAAGCAACCATAGGACAAAGTCCTTACTAAAGTCGGCTTAAGGTAAGGTTAACGTTAGCAGGGGCATGTATTCTTCATGGAGATCTCTCTTCCCCTTTGTTCACTTACACACTTCACAACTATCAACTACCTTATGGACATCCAAACCAGGCCAGTAAAAGTTCTCCTTCAATAGATTGGCTATCTTGATCTCCCCAAAGTGACTAGATAATCTACTACTATAAGCTTCCTTGACCAACAACTCACTCGTGGAACAGTTCAAAATGCACAACTTTCTTTTCTTAAATAGATAGCCATCCTTAACATAATATCCTCCAACAGCAACTCCATCTCTACACCACTTTAAGACAGGGCTGAAATGAGGATCATGAGCATACTACTCTATGATGAGGGAGAATCCCAATAATTTTTCTATAAGGTAGTCAGTAAGGTTTACCAATGTGACAAAGCATCAATGACCACATTTGCACTTCCCTTCTTGTGTCAAATCATGTACCAAAATCCTTCCATGAACTCCAACGGCTTGGCTTGGCTTGTCTCTTTGAGAGTTTGTTCTAACTTCCAAGATGCTTCAAAGACTCATGGTCTGTATAAATACGAAACTTTCGTGGACTGTTGTCAAAATCGTGATTTTACTTATGTGATTCTATGAGTTTACGATTTTAGGTAACTCTTTCGAGTTAACTCAAGTGCAAAACCTTTTTTTGTATAGAAACTTATGTTTCTTATCGAGTTTATCAATTTTACATATCCGAGTTAAATGGACTAAAAAATTAAAGGAAAAAAAAATACAACTAGCCTTTTACAAGCCATCAACTATTAAGGCATTACAACGTCTATCCTATCCTATTCCAATTTTTTACCTCTTTCTTTCTCCCTCAATCTCTTATTTTATGTTCATAATTTTCATCTAAGTTTCAACTTCAATAACAAAGTTTGTAAAGAAAACTATATATTTTATTTTACACTGTCAATAACTTAAAATGAGTTGAAATGTTTGGTTCTTTTTAATTTACAGCTTTTTTGTTAAAAGAAAAAGGGCAAAAGTTTAGTTTCAATCTATTTGACGTTCTTCCATACATGTTAGATTATATATTAAGAATTTTTATGGAAACAAAAACTTAATTTCTTCATTTTTTTTATTTCCATCATGTATTTCAAGTTTTGAATAACTACTATAACTATATTAGTAATTTTTTAAAGCTATTTTACATAAGTTGTAGAAACTTACATTGCAATGTTTTGATTTTACAGACCCTCTAACGGTTCTAGGTAGAATCATGAGTTTGATAACCCTAGTAGTAGTAAATAGTGATGTCAAACAGTAAGGGCTCAAAAAAGAGAATATAACTCTTTCTCGTATACAGAGTAGTTCAAGGCAACACCACTAAGTTTCTCATTGTGATAGGCAAAGGGTCATTGTTCTTACATCAAGACAACACTTATTCTAATTCCTAACACATCACATTCCAATTTGAAGGGTTTCTCAAAATCTAGTAATGATAAGACAAGGGTAGAGGTAAGCTTCTCCTTGATCTCCCTAAAGCTCTGTTTAGCTTGATCATTCCATCTAAACCCTTCACTCTCCTTTGTCAACTCAATCAAAGGGGCAGCTATGGTATTGAAGTTTTTAACAAATCGCTTATAGGAAGAAGTTAGGCCATGAAAACTTCGAACTTCAGTGATATTTTTTGGCATCAACCATTCTAGAACAGCTTAGATCTTTTCCTCACCAACTTAGATTCCTTCCCCTGACACTACAAACCCAAGAAAAATCACTTCATCTTAGTAGAATGTACGTATCTTCAAATTTTCATATAACTTCTTGATTTGCAAAATGTCAAAAACTACTCAAAGATGTTGGACATGGTTGTTTAAGTCGACACTATACACCAATATGTCATCAAAGTATATGACCACACATCTTCCGATCAAAGGGTACATGACATGGTTCATCAATCTCATGAATGTACTCAATACATTAGTAAGTCCGAACAGTATAACCAACCACTCATAGATACTATGCTTAGTTTTGAAGGCAATCTTCCAATCATCACCTAGTCTCATGCAAATTTGGTGGTAGCCACTTTATAGATCAATCTTTGAAAATATAATAAGCACCATGGAGTTCATCTAACATGTCATTAATCCTTAGTATTGGGTACCTGTATTTGACAGTGATGCAATTAGTTGTTTGGTTGTCGATGTACATCTACCCTAAACCATCCTTCTTAAGGATGAACAAAGCTGGTATAGCACAAGGGCTCATGCTCTCCTTCACAAATCTTTGCTCTATGTGTTCACCCACCTGTCTTTTCAGCTCTGCAATCTGCTCAAGGTTCATTCTATATGTAGGTCGATTCAATAAGGCTATACCTAATTGTAGATTAATACAGCGCTCTATGCCTCGAACTAGAGGCAATCCTCTAGGTAATTCCTCTAGAAACAAATCGAAAAACTCATTTAGCAAGCTTCAAATTTCATCTGGAACATCCTTCAAATCTCTCATCTCTAGCAATCTTTTAATCAATAGAAACATAGGCTCTTTAGCCTTCTTAACAGTTCGAAGCTCTCTTCGGCTCATCACCAAAGCCTTCTTCTTACTAGCTTAGGTAAGCTAAGTATAGGTTTCGTTTACTTAGAAGGGGGTTATGGGTTGCAACATAATCTTCTTTCCATCCTTAACAAAGGCATAGGTGTTCTTATATCTGTCGTGAGTAACACATCAATCGAACAACCAAGGTCTTCCAAGTTACCAATGTAAAGCTCCCATAAGGATGACATTACACACTACCTCATCCCTATACATATTGCCAACACTAAACGATACGATTACTTGTTCCATTACATATAAAGCACCCTTATCATGTAGCCAATGTAGGTTGTAAGGTCAGGGATGCTTAGAGGTTAGCAAACCTAACCTTTGTATGAAGGACTATGCAACTACATTAGTATAACTTCCTCCATCCACTATGACGATGCACAACTATCCTTTGATTGCACATTTAGTATGAAACAAATTTTCTCTCTGATCTTCCTTAGAGTTTGGTAAGGAACTTAGTACTCATCTTAGTACTAGAATCATTACTTCTCCCTAGTCGACATAGACATAAGTCTCTTCTTCTTCCTTGGCCTAAGATTTTCTAACATCCTTCTCCTATTCAAGCTTGCTCTTGTTGATGCTATCTACTATATCTCCTTAGAGCACCATGCAACATCAATTCGGACACTCAACAATCATACATCTAAAGCCTAAGCATTTAAAGTATTTAACCTCACTAGTCTTCTGTCCGAAGGTCTTTCTTATCTCATATGTTCTCGAGTTCGGCTTAGCCTCAAATCGACTTGGCTATCCTATTCGACCCTACTAACCTACGTAGCTATCATCATGTTAGTCATTCCTTTCCTCAACTCGATATGGCCTCCTTGGCTTAGCTTAAATAAGTCAGCACAAAATAGGGGCTCAAGAAAATGTTAGCCCAAGTTGGCTCGAAGCACTTCTCTATTTTTCAACCTTTTTTGCTATCTTAATCACCTCTTACAAAGTATAAAACCTTTGAATTTCCACAATGTTGTGAACCTCATATTTGAGCCCAAAAATGAACCTCAATACTATATGGGCTTCTAGTTCGTCCATGTTGACTCAAATCATGAGCATTTGAAACTCTCTCACATATTTATCAACAGATTGGCTTCCTTGGCGAAGTTCCTACAACTTTGCAAAGGTATCATGTAAGTAGGTATGGGGCACAAATCTTCCCTTTAACTACCTTTTCATCTCATCCTAGGTCCTTACTCTTCATCTTCCATCATTTGCTCTGGTTACATTCAAATTTTTCCACTACATAGTAGCATACCTAGAGAACTCAAGTGTAGTAAGTCAGACCTTAACAGTATCTATATAACCATAACAATTAAATACCTTTTTGACCTTCTCTTTCCATTCTAAGTATTCATCTGCATCTCCACTTCCACTAAAGGGTAAGATTTAAACCCTTAACATTATCTAGTCCTCAAGGGGCTCGGTGTCCTTGTTCCTGTGCTTGGTATCTGCTACTCTTCTAGCTCATTGTAGTCGAACTAGGTGATTAGCTTGGTTACCTTAGCCATAGTATCTCTTAAGGGCAATTTCTAGTAGGTTATGGTGCTGTATACCATGGGGTTGTTATCTATTAACTTGCATTGTTGTTACTAGACTCTCAACAAGGTTAGTGAGTTTGTCAAGTTTGTCATCAATTGACCCTAGGTTGTTACTACCATTATGACTACAACCACATTGAGCACCACTACTTTGGCCTCCAATAACACCTTGAACACTCGAATCTAACATGATGCAATGGTTCTCAAATAGATTAACAACATACTACATGGAAAATACTGTTACCATACTACCTAAATCTTCAGTTAACACACTCTCATAACTTCAACACTCAATAATTGCTTAAACAAGATAGAAATTGAGCTTGCTCTACTTTCGTAGTTAAAAACAAAGTAAGAACAAAGTATCAATGGAACCATACTTACTCCATAAGAACATACTGTAGCAACTATAGAAGGGACACAATAGCTATTAACAGCAAAGCGAACCAAAATTTACTGCAACTTTACATACTCCTTCTTGAAATCATACTCTGATACTAGTGAAGCTGATGCGTTTCCGGGGTTGGACACATGGAGAAACACCATAATGAATCAAGCAGAAAAGAAAACAAAGAAAAGCTAACAAAAGTCTGGGCGGCTACTAACTAGTAACTTTAGATAACACACCAATCAATCCTACTCGACTCTCAATCCACCGGATATGACTCACCAATCCAAATTAAAGGGTCACTCACCACTATTCCTTCCTAAAGGGAATAGATAAGAGTTGAAGGGTAATGAGAATACTAAGATTGCTCAAAGGAAACTTAAATAATATTTTGATGTTGATGATTAATTGTCTGCGTACAATTAAGTGGGGGGTTTATATACCCATCTACTAAGGTTACTTTATATGTATGAAAAGACAAAAGAGTATTCTTACAATTAGGTTATGTAAGACATATTAAAAAGAATAAAAGAGACAAAAAATATTCAATACAAAAAAGTAAAGAATCCTTCTAGAATGACTTACTAAAAGACGCATGTCATTTAGTGGCTAGACATTAGAAATATGGTACAAAGTAGACGAGAAAAAGAATTTGCAGTCAGGAGCTAACCTGATTTGGATCAGGTCGAAGCCCTATCAGTTTCACTATAGAGTAGTTAGCTGAGATTAAGGTCGAACATTTGCTTAGATATTCTATCATAGCATAGCTACTCAGTAGGTCTGGCGCATGTAAAGGCTTGGCAGTCAGGTTGGCAAAAAAAGGGAAACATAGAAGTCGATATAAGAATTTCTATCTCAGATAGTGCTTCGAGCTAGTGCTCTTCAAGTGAGTCCTTAGAGTCCTTAGAGTCCTTAGAGTCCTCTAGCTCAGCTTTGTGTGATCAATCTAAGGGGTTGATTCCTATCAGATAATCCTAAAAATAGGATAGTACACACTCAATTCAACTACAGGATTCACTAAAAACTACACCTATCACTTCAATTCAGCATATACAATGGCATATTCGACAATTCCTCTACCATGCTAACAATTGTCCAACACCTCCACTTTGATACTAAGATAATACGTCGCACTAAGGATTGATAAAGGCAGTGATATTGGGGTAGGTTTGATCCTATCGAAGGAATAAAAATAGAATGGGTTCAATGTGGGGTTTAGCGAATCTGTAAGCCACTTAATCGAATATGACGCACTAACTAAATCCTATATAGCCTTATCATTGCTTTGATATGATATACAAAGAGATAACTAAGGTTTTCCACCACAATCTTTCCTAAAGAAATTGATAAGAGATAATAAGAGAGAGTTTTTTAAGAGAAAAAACTCAAAGAGTTTTTCGTTAATGTGATAAATCTGTCAAAAATCCTATGCATTCATTCTAGTTATACATAATGGTGAACTTGTAAACAAAAAGACTAAAAGGATGCCTTAATGGCATTCCCATAAATATAAAATAAATATGAGGATAGTTTAGGAAAAATATAAGAAATAAGAAATCTAAATAATACAAATAAAAATAAGTAATCAAATGAGATATCCAAGTAAGGAGTAAATGGGCTAGGCTTTAGCATTTGGTTAGGCTGGGCTTGTAAACCCCGTAAATCTAGCCTTCTAAGTATAGAATCAAACCCCTAAACTATAGATGATTTTCTAAAGTCAACAAAGCTAGTGAGATTTAAAACCAATTAAAACCTCAATTCAAAACCTAAAGCAAATATTGAAAACCTTAAATTATCAATTGAACTTCTAATCGCATATGAAGACCTTAAAATCTTAAGTATATGTAACTATAAAAGTTAACCTCGAAACTCATTAAAACCCTAAGATAACAACTGAAGATTTAATCGCGTAGAAAACTTTTATACCTTAAATGTATATATACATTAAAGATTGCACTTGAAAGTGATAAAACCCTAAAACTATAACTTTGAAGATATAAAAGTACTAATTCTCTAAACTTTACTCTAAAACACTAATTGACAATATATCCTTAATATCTTATCAAATCATTAGTAAAAAATCAAAGATAACTTTCAATCATTCATAAATACATATAATTCTAAAGTAATCCATTAGATATTAGTATATTGCATTATAGCTCATATTCATCTTCTAATTATATAACTGGGTTAGTATTATATAGAGTTAAAAGCTTAGTTGATAATTATACTACATATAGTAAGTATTAGTACCCTAAATGACACTTTTCATGATAATTACATTAAGTAGCCTACTAAATGATTTATATGGGATATAAATACCTAAAGGAAGATCTCATTACCTATTCTTACTAATAAATTCAATAAACCCCATATTTCCTTTCATTTTCTTAATTTTCTTTCTAATTTTCCCTAATTACTTCATTATTTACACTTGATTACATGTAATTTTGAAATGAGTCAACATATTGAAAAGTCAGCAAATATGTCATTATCACACTAGAACCTTCCCTTTCTTTTTAGTAAATTCTTTTTTTTTTCTTTTGGATTTTTCCTCCTTTTCTTTTCCTTCTTGCCATCCACTTTCCCCTTCCCTTCGACCCCTCTTGTCTTCACCTTTCAAACACAAAACAAAGTCCTTTTCTCCATTTCCAAACCATAAAGCCCCTTGCTCCCTTAATTCCAAACACTTTCTCACTTCACTTTCACAATTTCTACTATCATAAACCAAGGAGAAAAAGGTATGTTATCATATAATTTTCTATCTTATGTAGTAGTTAGTTGTATAAGTTAGGTTAGTGTAGAAATTTGGTATAATATGTGCATATGTGTTGTTGGAAGTGGAAGCTTCATATTCATGCTTAGAAGTGTAGGAATCCTTAGTAAAAGGAAGAAGAACACATGTACATATGCTTAAGTATATGTATATAAGAGTGTACTTGATAAATACATGTATGAGGACTTTTATACATAAGTACTTGTTATGGTACATAACAAAAAAAAAAAAAGGTATATACTAATTATATATACATATACCTTGCTAAATATACCCTTAAAGTGCAAAAATATGAAATTTGTGAAACTTTCTTAAGAGGGAACATTAGGCATACGAAAATACGTATAAAAATACGTATGTCACCGTTTGTATATATAGGTATATGTATTAGTATACGCATAAGTACACAAGTATACATATTAGTATATTAGAAGTATAAGTATATATATAACATATGTATAAAGTATATGAATACATGAGGATAAGAATACATATATAATGGATGATGTAAGCAATGACATAATCAAATGATGACATAAATGATAACATAAGCCTTTAAAATAATAAACCATAAGATCATTTAAGTGTAAGAATTAATGGCTAATGAAATCATTAACTACTAAAATAGAACATAAAACTAGCCAATAATAATATTTAAGCTTCAATAGATAACATTTCAATAAATTTAGTCTATATTGTAAAACATGGATTTTAACATCTAAAACGGACAGCACTGTATGAATGTGCGTTCGAAAATGATGAAAAACGACTATAGGTTCGTAAATATCAAAAATAGAATGAAAAAGTTACATACATTAGCAATTAGGTTTAATCGAATAAAAAACTGATAGTTATCTAAGTAGAATTAGGTAGATAGATATCTAGAACCGTTAGTTAATTCAATTACTTATTATCCCTATTATCTTATAATGATCAGGTGATCCCGATGAAGGTAAGAATCTTCCGATTGATTATTACGACTAGAGCGAGTTGTCATAGTTAAGTGAGTACTTCCGATGACTCTATACTTGTTTATGCTTATAGTTAGTGCACTTAAATTGAATATTAATAACTTAATGCATGGGGTTTCAAGATATGCATGTGCTTAATATTGATTGATTACTGTGAGAAATATTATTAAATACGATAATTGATTATTTGATTGTATGATTGATTATTACATAATTTGGATGGTTTACTAATATTGATTGATCGCCTCATAATTTGACTTAATTATATTTGGCTTATCTTAAATTAAAAGGGTCGTGCATTATTCATGCATTACATTACTTATTCCAGCCGTCACTTCACGCAAAGGTAAAGAGAGGCCTTGAAGGGGTTGTTTATATATATTAAAGTGTTTCTGTACAGTGCACTCATATAACATGACTTTACTCGAACCTACGGGCTTACTAGGTAATGGAGATGCCAATTGTATGGTTGAGGGTCAAGTTTAAAGATCTCTACTGGACAATATGAGTGTGCACTGCGAGGGCCGCCTCACTACTAAGCTTAGGATTTTGTATACTATTGAATTTTTAGAAATGAAAATGTATTTTGTGAAATACAAAATTCAAAGTTGTGGTTAAAAACTCTAAGTTATGGTTAAAAAACTAGGTGCTAGAGCCTGGTCATGATTGGTACTGATATATCTCCAACCTTTATCTCGGAAGGCGTTAAATTGCAATATTATATACAGTACCGGTCAACTGCATATATTGTTTGCCATACTGCATATGCATACATTCATATGATTGTAATAATTTGTTTGATAACTCATTTACCAGTATAGTATGAGGGATAGCTCACTAAGCTCTTATAGCTTACTCCCTAATAGTTTTTCTTTTGCAGGTTGATAGATAATCGAACATAGGTTAAGCGCCAAGCATCGAGTGCAAGTGCTGAGATGTTTTAGAGGTTAGAATTAGAGAGAGATTGTTTAGTTCATGTGAAGCTTTAAATATAAATACTACTTATATAGTTAGATTTAGTAACTTCAATAAGTTTAAATTTTAAGTTTTTTCTCTTTGATCTTATCATTTGGTAAGAGATACTAATTCTCTATGATCCTGAGGAATTGTAGAATATTGGATATCCATAGTTATTTATATTTATATATTATAATAAATTAATTACTTAAAAATTAGTAATCTTAGTAATTTATCATTTAGAGACTTGTAATCTCTAACTTGCAATGCAGTCTCTAACTTGCAAGGCGGTTTTCATATTATGGGTGCACACATGTTATAAAAATTTTATGTAATTCTACTAGGCCCCCTTTAGGGTCTTGACAGAGTCAGTACCGCAAATCCTATCAGTTAGTAGAGTTTTAGATCCTTCATTATAATTTTGTTATCCTATTTTCTTTTACTTACATAAGATATATATATATGTACAAACACACACCTAAAGTCTACATTTTTCACTATCCACTCCTACTTTAATACCAATTTCATCTATTTGATTTTAATTAAGATGCTTCAGGACAAGTTTCTCAAGAACTATTCCCAATAAGTCCTTAAGAAATAATGCCTTAATACCATCTAAGAACTATTGTACCTTAAGAGTAGTAAAGTTATAACAGTTTTGTCGTGTACACCACCCTATGATAGAAGCTAGTCATTCAACCACTATCATAAACTTAATACACGTAAGGTTAATGGACTAAACAACTCTAAAGAATCTTCAATTCAATACCTAAAGTAAAATGTAGAAATTTAATTCATATATTTCATTTGAAAAATAAAAATTTGATTTACGTGTTTCTCTTGAAAAATAGAATTTTACATAGGGTTCTTATATAAGAAAACTTATAAGAGAAATTCCAAACTCTTGTTTACGATAAATAAACTATTACAAGTTAGTCTAAGTCATACAAAATGCCTAGTAGACTCCAAAATAAGAGATAAATAAAATGATCCAAATCCATTTGCTCATCACTTTAGATCCATTGCCCATCTCTTACACATTTAAGGGTTAGTTTATCTTGGTGTCTTTCTTCTAGGGCCTATAAAAGAACTATGGAGATATGAGCAACCATCGCTCAATCAGGGCATGAAGTCACAATTAGGATTGTCAATCAGTTAGTTAGATGTAATGCGATGGAATTACAAATATGCCATCAATACGATGTTATCCAGTCGATCGTAAAATTAGAGAAATTGTGCTAGCTCTTGAGGAGTTTTAGCAGAATGGAGGTTTACCTTTGTAGGTCCCAAAAGTAACTAAGAGGGGGATGAATTGGTTACTTAAAAAAATTATAATTTTTTTGCAAATCAAGATTAAAACATATCCCCTTTGATTACTTTAACAAGTATGGCATAAAAACAATATATAAATGCAAATAAAACACGAAATAAAGGAGAGTAGGGATGAGAAGATTAAGCTCAAGAGTTATAATATTTCTAACTTATGCCTACTACACTCTTCTAGTTTCACTACTGGAGACTCAGCATTTCATACTAGTATCGTTCCACTATCCAATTTTCACTAACTCAATCAAGAGTAAAATAAGTACAAGTCTTTTGCTCTATAGGCTTGTCTATTCATAGATCTACAAAATTTTGAATCTCTCCACTAACACAAATCCTATCTCTTGAAAAATAAAATTTATAATGACAATGAGCAATAAATACAATTATCCTAAATATGTAGGCACAAGAGATAAATAGAATATTAAGATAGAGTAGACAGTATTGTCTCTAATTTAGCTTCTGAATGTACCTTTGAATTCTTTTAAGAATGAAGATTACAGTAGAAAATTGTACATTAGTATATCTTGAAAATTTGAACTATCTTGCATTTATATCCTTTAGGTGCAATGTCTCTTTACTGAAATCTTGGATAAATCTTTAACACAACTTTAAGGATCTTGAAATATCTTGATCAAGCTATTGGAAGTTGTGATCTCTTGATTTTTGGATGCTAAATCACTCTTGTTGATACATTCTTTTTTAATGTTGTATTGCTGTTGATATAGAAAATAGGTATATCATGAATTTCTACTTGTTTCTTGCTTCAACACTTGTATCTTCAAAGAGACATTTGAAAATTTGAATTCCAACTTGTTAAAAATATTTGCTAAAAATTATGAGAAAATATTAAAGCTTGATAATACTTTGAATTTGAACTTCAAGCTTTTGATATTTCTTACTACAACCTTGCATGAAACCTTATAATGTATTAGGTTAATTTGAATTTGTTAACTTCATAATCTTTTAAATATATCTAGGGAAAAAAAATTGTAGTAGATGCATATAAGATTCATCCTTATCTAAATTTGTTATACACATCCAACCTTGATTTGAGCTCCAATAAAAATCTAATTTAAATTCCATAAAATCTTCCACTTATCTTGATAAAAATCCATCATAAATCTTGTGAAGAATCTAATAAACTTCTAGTAAAACTAATCTATTGAGAATCTATCTGCTTTCATAAAGTATCATGTCCATCTAAACTTGTTATTAGAATAATTTAATTAATCCTCCTTAATCCCCATGGATTTAGTGTCCAACTTAGTGGAACGTATAGGATACATTACCCAAAATATATCCAATATGTAGACCTAAGCCTTCAAACAATTACAAGTTTAATAAACCTTACAGATTTTACTGTTCTGTTAGTTCCTAAAATTGTCAATTATCTCTGAATTAGTCTCTAAATTTGTTTCTGATTCTCAAATTCAAACCTTAAGTAAACACTTATCTTTGCTTAATGACTTACAGGCTTAGCATGTTGATTAATCATCTTTATTCTTTTTATTTTCATCAAAACAATGATGAGAGAACTCAACATGCTCTAAGTAAATCTCAATCAAACTTAAGTTTGTGCAATGGAACTTACTCTTCCTGATGCCTCTTCAAACTAATGCCTACATCCTCATACAACTCATCTCCTGTAGCTTAGTTTAGCCTTGAGAGTAGGGAAAGGCTAATTTTAGTTACCTCATCAAAGCGTCAGTGTTTAGTTAGATAGTCTTGATCATTCCCCCTAATGGGTTGCAATACATGTTCAATTAGCGTTTAAATCTAAGTTTAGCTTAGACTATTTAAGGGAGGCTAACCAATTACAAACACTTAAATCAGTGAGTAAAACAAGCAAGGCAATCATAATGAGTAGCATAATATCCAAACAACATAGCATACTAGCTTTAAAGCATACACATTGCATGCACACAATCAACTACTCAACAACTACAAACAAGTGTACACATTAGCCTCTAAGTACTTCTATACAGTACTCCAAAATGTTATTAAGCATTAATCCCACTTATCTAGATTTATGATTGCTCTTGGAAGTTAGAAACCTTAGTCACTCGCCCTCAATGATCCATATATTACAAATTATTACTTAGTTCCTCAACAATTCATCAAAGCAACAACGTTTTAATAGTTATACTTCTCATTAAGCTTATTATTCTTTTAATATTCATTAGGTATCTATTATGAGTATTAAGTATCATTTCTTTTACATAGTTTTTTTCTTTTTCTTTTTTTTTTTTTTTTTGCATATACTTCTATGTAGGTTATTTGGACATTTTACATAACCTCTTACTAGGTTTCTTAAGGTTATAATACCTTCTGTATAACCTTTTACTAGTATCTTTTAGGTATGTAGTACCTTCTACTTAAGATTCTATTGAGGTCCTTAGTTATATTCTTGCCCTATAGAACCTTTAACTCAAGTTTCTACTAGTATTTTAACTCATATTTTTAACATAAGACCTTCTATGCAATCTTATACTTAGTTTTTAGTTATAATTTGTTATAAAACTACCTTCTACTAAAGTTTTTATTACCATGTTTAAAATTAGCTCAATCAATAAAACTTCTATAGTACCTTGTATATGTTGTTAGGTCACTTTTAAGCTTCTACATGACCTTCTACATACACTAGAATCCTTCACATATGTTGTTAGGTCACTTTTAAGCTTCTACATGACCTTCTACATACACTAGAATCCTTCACCAACTCATTCAAAACTTCTATTCAACCTCTTATAAGTATCAAATTTACTTTATTTCACCAAAAACTCAACATTTCACTCTTCTCTTCACTTTATTCAAATTTGACTCAGTTGAAGCTCCATCAATATTAACTCGCATTACTCAGAACCCATTCAAATTAGTGTACCAACTCGAAAATTCAACCAAAAAGTGGTGTAAAACACAACTAATCAACTAATATACCTATCTTTAGTCGAAAAATCCTGATTTTAAAGTAAAAAGTCTCATGTATAATAGCTAATTAGAATAATTTACTATTGATTGTTATGGATTTTTAACAAAAATGGCTAATTCATCAACTTGGTAAAAATCAGCAATTGCAGCCAAGTAAAAATCATTAGGATTAACTTTGGAAAAACCCGTCTTTTCATAAAATTCCCTATTTACACTTAAATATCATGATCAATCTACTATATTTGACCAAAAATTGATCAAAAAGTGGTAGAATATCGAATTACACTAAAAGACTAGAAAAATAGTGAATTTTTCCTAAATTTCAACTTTTCGATTTTTCAAAAACTAAAAATTAATCTTAATAAAGTGAAAATTTTTAGGAAAACTCTTTATATAGTAATTATGTATAAGAAAACTACATAATTTGGTCTTTTAAAAATCGAATCGAAATTTGGTTCCAAAAGTCGCTTTTTCTATAGGGTGATGTACAAAATAAAAGATTTTCATAAAAATAAAATATTTACATGAAAATATACTTAAAATAACGTTAAAATAAATTTTCCTTAGTTTGGTTAAGTTTTGATATATTTAACAAACTTTTAAAAATCGGGTGGAGAATTGAACTCATTGGTGCGACAAGCCCGATGGTTGGTAGTAATGGTAGGTTTGTCTCAAACTGGTGTCAATTGGAGCCTCAATTGGTGGTGGCAATTTAGTATCAAGTCCTCTCTTGGTTTGAGAATCTTGTAACCGCATGTTTACACTCAATTTTCTAATTTTCTCAAAATTTCTCCACAGACTTTAAAAATAGGCATATGAATTTTTCCTAACTCTATAGCATCTAAAGAGTCCAAAATGACAAGGAGATGGCATATTTATAGTCCCTAGAAAGTGGGTTGCTTAAGTGTAAGGGTGAGAAGTATTGATTTCTTCTTTTCTAATTTGCCATGTGTTGGATGGTTTCACATACCATGGGCTTAATCCATGGTTTCCACCCATAGTTTGGGCAAAACCATCAATTAACATTTCATAATTTTGAAAAACCCTGAGCCCCTTTTATTATTTATTTAATTAGGCATATTATATTAATTTTAATTCTTAGTTTAATAGTTAAATTCAAACGGAAGCTTTTACTAAAACCTATATAACACATACATAATTAACAAACTAATTATATATTTTTATTTTTAGCTATTATCTATATCATTTACTATTTTTCTTATTTATTTAATTTATTCCTAAGCTCCCTTTGTATCTCAGGTCGAGGTTTTCAAATTTTAAAAAATTAAAGAATAAATAAGTTGGTTTTTATCATTTTAACTTATATTGATGTTTTGGTACTTTGTTTCTACAATTCAAATTTACAAGGTCAATTTATCTAACATCTTAGGTCCTATTGTTGATTTCGAATCTAAACAAAAAAATTTCATTGGTGCCCTAAGTTTGCATGTTCAAAATTCTATAAATTGTAGCTAGTTAACTCGGTTATATATATATATATATATATTCCAAATATTGTTTTTAAACGTCATTTCATACATCATTAATTTATACCTATTGTTTCATAGTTTTCTTGTTCTAATCGATAACGAATAATTTTGGAACTTTTTGTTTTTAACTCATATTAACATTTTATTTTTTTCATTCGAATACTTAAGATTTCTAGGTTGTTCTATCTAATTTGTTCTTTAATGTATTTTTCGACTTATGATAAATAAATTTTTAAGGGCAACCTAAATTTTTAGTGCTAAGGACCTATTTACTAAGGTGCATGTCTCATAGCTTGTAATATATAATGGGCTTTTTTTATGAATAATTACAGGATCACATTGAGGAGCTTATGTAGGGCATGTGTTAAAGAGTTTTTAATGGGCTATCATATGGTTGTTTTGAGGAGAATGCTATTGTTGTGTTTTAATTGAGGATTTTAGCTTCTCCATGGAGCATTATTTAAGGAGCTCATCATTTATGTTTGATGTATAGAGTTTATTGTTCACATTAAATTATATTATTTACATTTAACTAGCAAGTGTTGTAAACTTAGGTTGTGATAACACCCATTTTATGCATATATTTTAGGGTAGTTTTCTTAGTATTTTAGTGGTTATTTGTTATGATTTTTAAGGATTTGAGGCTTATTTGTGAATTGTTTGTTTTATAGATTTTGTTGAAGGAATACTGTTGAAGTTTTTGCTAGATATTTTTATGATTCTTTCTTCCTCATAGAGGAAATAAGGTAATTGAAAGACTTAGATTCCTTGAGGAGGGCCTTAGAAGATGAAGTTTTTAGAGTTTTTATGAAGAATATATTTGAGAATATTGGTAATTAAGAAAGATTGTGTTGAGGATTTATGATCAGAGAAGATTATGATTAGATCCATGCTTGCGATTCTTAATTACAATACTTGTAGTCATGTGTTTTAGCAATTTTAATAGTAAAGAGAACAACGTCTAAGGCTCATGCACGTGATTTTAGAGCATGATCATGTTATTTTAAAGTGAATTCCCTATTTTAAGAGATGCTCATAACCTTAAGTCTTGTATATTGTAAATAGGAGTTTAGGGTAGAGTTTGAAGAGAAGAGAGAAGAAGATTAGAGTTTAAAAGTATGGTTAAGGGTTGTTTTCTTTTCTTTTTTCTTTATTTTCTTTTATGTTTTAGTTGATATTTCTTAATAAGTCATTATTAAATCCTAGTTTTCTAAGTAGCAATTGTCTTCATTTATTCGATCAATGATATTTACCATTATGATCCAATTGCACTATGTTTATCTATTCTTCAAATTAATATTTACTTAAGTTGTTAATTCAATGTCTGATTTCAACTTAGAGACTACGAAATCCTCTTGTGAATAGATTTGTGTGATTAAAGAAATTTGAGTAGAATTGAGCAATCAACTACTTAGTTTCTCTAAATTAGGGTAACCAAATAGTAGAATTCAAGAATTGAATACGATTTTAGTATATTCTACATAGAAGCGAATTTTTCTAATAGATAAAAAATGAAATAAATAGAAAAATGTTCAAATTGTATATCTTTCCTCGCACAATGAAAGCTAAACTAATGGAATTTTCTATTCATCTAAAGGTAAAGGAAATATAACAAAAAAAAATGACAATAAAAGAAAATAAAGAAAATGAAAGAAGAACATAAATAGTAATAAAATACGATACTGGCATAGTTTAATACAATTAGAATTAATATATAAAAATATTGGTTTTATCAACTCATGACAAAAATACAAGAATAAGGTTAGTTGATGGACCAAGAAGGGTAAGCTTGGAGATCAGCTGATATAATGTATAATATAAAATGTTCTTACTATATACCATCGAATAATTAATTATCTAATTTTGACTTCTATTTCTTTTATTCTATTTATTATTTTATTTATATTTGATTTGAATTTAAATAATTCAATAAATATATTAAAATAAACATTTTTGCATTGAAAATATAAAACAACTATTAGACATTCCAAAAATAGAAAAAGCATTTCATAATTGATTTACCGAAGAATCAATTTGAAATACATTATATTTAGCTAGTTTCTTTATAAATGTGAAAGTTTCCTTTCATCCAACTCAAGTAGTTACATTGAGTAAAAAAGGAGTTTTCGCTTTCAAATTCTTGAAAAACTGTAAACAAACATCTACTCTTTATTTCAGGAAGGTATAATTGAGATCAAGAGTTAATTTGAAAAGCAATTCCAATTAACTTAAGGAATTCTTATGGTTTAATGAGTAATATGAGATTAAATGTTTCACAACGCTAGGTAGTAAATAATAAATTTCTTAAGGTTTATTGTTTTTTTTTAATAATTCTGTTTACATTCTTTTGTTTTATTTTGTTTTGTCTATTAGTTTTAGTTTATGTTAATTAAGGTCAGTTTAATAATTAGGGATTTTAATTCATAAATTTGAGCTTAATTGTTGAGTTAGATAGTTGGAAAAATAGGGAAAATTAGTAGTAGTTTGAGTAATTTAATTACATAGATGTCCCTAAAGGATTGACATCTACACTTAAATCCGCTTTACTTTAATTTGATTAGTGTACTTACCTCTAATCAAGCTTATGGCGCTATTTCTGAGGACTTCCTTCTTGAAAATTACTTAGATGCTAAGAAAATCCTTTAATCAATTATTCTAATTATCCTTGATTCGTACATTAGATCCTTCTTTTCTTTTGATGTGATATTCTCTTTTGGTTGTTTCTAACTTTTGTATATTTCTAGTTTATTATACGAGTAGTGGAATTAATCTTATAAAGTCTATGAGCCCTATAGTCTCACGTGTTAGGATCTGAGAGTCCTGTAGTCTTACATATTGGATTATGAGCAAGCAATTTAGGGCATACGTAAAAGTTGGCCGATTAAGGTGATATTTCATGTATGAGTCCTAGGAGTTAGACAAAGACATGTTATGGATCCAAAATATAAAAAACATAATCAAATAATAGTATTATGGCTAAAAATAGATAATTTCACTAAATTATATTATATCATAATTTACTCGCCATAAACGTATAATTTAGGTAACAGTAGATAATCAAACTTTAGAGATAAATTATTTAAACACTAAAATTATAAAATAATATATAAAAATAATGTGTGTACTTCGGGTATAATTATCATATATAATTAAATACCTAAAGTACCCTAAAATATGTATAATTACCTAAAAAACAAGGAGAAAATTAATAAAAAAATGACAAACAAATGCTAAACTACTAGATTCACATTGGTTAGGGTGTGATATACCAAATTAGATGGCTATTGGTGGATTAGGCTACATTAGGTCACTTAGTAATGTATGAACTAAGGATATTTAAACTTGCTAAAGAGAGAAAATTGTCATTTTATACCTTACAACCTAAGAAACATCACTAATCCACTATAAAATATCGTTTAGTCTCTTAGGATATTGGGAAAATTATAAAGATAAGAAGAACAAAGGAGGAAAATTCTAGAAAAATTTAGAAGCTAAATTGTGCAAATTGAGCTGATTCATGGAACTTAAGTTTAGAGGTTACTTGGAGGCGAACCACCACCACTACTACCCAGTAATGGTGGTAGTACCTAACCCTACTAACAACCAAGGAGCAGTTTGATAAGGATCAAGGACCGACTACGCACTCCTAAGCTCGAAGGCTTTCTTAGATGGTTCACTGAGCTGTCTAAGGTAAGTTAAGTGCCAAGGAGCAATGTTTACCCCAGTCTGATCTGCCGAACTATTTTGCTCTCCATACCATCCAAGAAACTATCGAGGTGGTTAACTGATGTGCCAAGCCAACCCCTCCGCAACACAGCAGTCCAAGCACCAAGTCTGGATACAGTCATCTCCAAAGTGCCAAGGTTAAGCTAAAAACTGTTAGGAGCAAACCATCCGAGGCTAATCTTGAGTATAAGTCATCCCTAAGCCAACCTTTGTCTAGTCCCAACAATTAGAGCTGCCGAACTACGGATGCTGACTTGACTTAATCAAAGCTTAACCTTGCATGGCTCGCAGCGTTATTAGGACTACAGAATGAGTAGAATTACATGCGTACTGTCCTTTCTAACAAAGGATATTCTCTTTCCACAATTACATCACTACCCCTATAAATTATTCCCTCCTTTTCTTACCTAACAGAAATCCTTTTTTTTTTTTTTGTAATTTCCTATAACTTAAACTTATCTTAATTAGGTACTATAAATACTTACAAATTGTAACAGCTGTATGATTATCATACAATAAATATACTGAAATTTTACTCCTTCTTAAGCTAAGTGTCCTTTTACTTACTCTTGAGCTACTCTTATGTAGCCCATTGAGTATAGACTAGTAGCAAGTGACCTTCAGTCATACTTATACACCATATCAAGTGTGACCCAAGCTCATGTGAGGTATTAGTGTGTCATATTCATCGTCAGTGCACGAGAATCCCTACTCATCCTCGACTACCATTTACTTTTAGAGTCATCTCATGGCCTGAACCCACCCTTTTGGTTACGTATGATATTAGGCCTGTATGTTTATCCACAAAATCTGTATCATCTTGGTATCAGAGCCTGGCTGTCACGCCCCGAAGCGGCAGAGTCGTAACAGCCCCGCCGTGTAAACCATCCTAAGATAGAAGTTGACCTTACAACCGTTATCTTAGACCTGATCTACATAAGGCGTCAACGACTAACCCGCTTTGAAGTAAACAGTTTGTAATTTAAATAAATCATTAATCTAAGAAAGTGAGGAAATATATATATGCTATAATTCAACTATTGCAATTTAAAGTTTACAATATTTCTCTATAATATATTTTCTAGTTATTACAGTATTCGGAAATGAAAAATTCTAAGGTAACAGCTTAAACCTTAAAAATATATGTTTATTCTTCACATGTTTTTCCTCACTCCCCAGGATCCAGCAGTTGCTAGCTTCAGAGTAGTGGTTTGCCACTTCTTAGCCAACACCTGCACGACATTTATAGGGATGTGAGAGACCACAGCTTAGTAAGTTAGGACGGAGGACTTAAAACTATACCATACACACAACAAGGTTTTCATTCACTTATTAGGTGCAATGCATGTGTAAGCAAATGCCATCGCACGACGTTGTCCTGCCCGTCGTGAGATTAAAGAAATTGTGCCCGCTCTAATCCGGGTTGAGGAGTTGCCATTAATGCAACAGCTCATGACCAAACCCAGGCTTGTGTAATGGAGACCTTGCTCCTCCCACGACTACCTTCGAACCATTGTCTTCACCCTCGCCGCGACCTCCTCTCCTGTCACTTAGTTCGACTGAGGATGAAGAAGGGACCATTTTGCAATCCTGCGCTATCCCTTCCGAAGGGGTCGGTATTTGGCCGGAGAGTCCTAAGTTCCCCTAACGGGTTGCCATGCATGTCCGATTATGATTACTGGTCGGATATTTAATTAAGTCCAGTTTAGGGTGATCAATCCTTTCATACAATTCATACAATACGTGCCAGAGCAACAAACAGAGTCATAGCATCACCTATAATCAAGCACATGCACACATTCAACTATCTAACAAGCACAACCAAGCATAATCTTAAGCCTCCAAAATACAGCATCGTATTAATCCTAACTTATCTCGACTCCTCGATCACTCACTCGAGGTCCGATTTGTTCAGGCCATCGCCGATCATCCCTATAACACAAACGTAGTTTCAGCTTTTCACATAACTATTATAGGTTCGTTTTATCCTATAATGCTTATTGTTAGGTTTTGTTTAAGGTTTAATATACCTAATTATCTAGGTATTAAGTCTTTTACAATTATTCTAGGTTTGGGGTTACGTTCAGGTTCGGTTTTCGCATCGATTGCTAAATTAGGTTTTAGTTCGATTTCTAAGTAATGTTTTAGATTCCAACCCTAGAAATCCGTTTCAACCCATGAAATCTGTTTCAACCCATAATGTGAAATTAATCACATTACTTCCCGATCTCCTAAATACCATCATTACCTCTAGTCAGTATTTATTTTACCCGGTACACTTAAATCCAAATTAGTGTACCGAATTCACTCCTAATGTGAGAAATTTTTACATTTTTCATATAATTACATAAATTCAAGTTTCTTTTCAGATTTATTATATATCCCTATTATTTATATAATATCAATTTTTATCCTAATATTTTCTATTTATTATATTTTCAAAAATTTACATATTATGCATTATTGCCTATTATGTACATAATGCATTTCTAATATTTCTATCACTTTAATTACTATCCCTAAACATCAATTATCATTTCAAAATGTCTAAATTCATCATAAATCAGATTTTACTTCTAATTTCCCTAATTTACAAAATTAACTTAAAGTTACCTATTTTTCTCTATTAATCATTTATTACATAATAAACCTAATAATTACATCTAACAGCCTAAATGCTACAAGTATCATACTCCATCAGATTTCCACATCCTAAAACATCTACTTATTTACTAAGTCAGTAATTAATAATTTAATTACTTAATTAACCTTAAATTACCCATTTTATGCCTCATTTTAAGGCCTAAAAATTATTTAAAAATTTTGAAAATGAATTTTTGAAAACGGGCTTCATAGCACTATTCTATATCATCTAAGTAATCTACACAAAAATTTTGGGCTCGAAACTACACTCTTAAGGTCATTTATTTCTAAACCGAAATGTGCTCGGTTTTGCACGATTTCTTAAGGACCATATATTACGGGGCATGTTTTCATCAAAATAATATTTTTCCTACAAACTACATACAAAAATATCTCAGAATAAAAAAATTCATAATTTTATAATAATATTTACTATTTTTACAAAATTACACAAGAATCAGGCTAGAAATTGGACTCACCGATTTGGGTGGCTCCGGCCACCGCCGGCAGCCGTGGCCTTGTCGGCCAGCCTGGGTGCTGCCACCACCGTATGGTGGTGGTGGCCGTCCGCTTCCAACTGCTCGTCTGGTGGGGGTTCCCTTTAAAAGCCCTAATTGCACAGTTTTTCTTATTTTTTTTCTAACTCGAATTTTTCTCTCAATTTTTGCCTCTCCCAAATTTTCTCTAATTTGTAACTGTCCAAATGAGCTTTTGAATTTTTCCTACTATTTATAGGGCTTTAAGGGATTTATTGTGCATTAAATGGGACAAGACAATTATCTTATCCCTTATTTTTTGGCTTTTGTGTTGTTTTAATTTAACTGGCCAAATTTTTTCTTATTTTTCCCAGCTGCCATGACCCAATTCTAGATGATTCATGATTTTTCCTGATTTTTCTTGATTTTTTCTTAATTAATTATGAATTTTCTTTAAGCATTTAGTATTATTTTAGCACATTTCACGTATTTTAAGTAATTATGCATATTTATACTTACATGTAAATTCATATATAGTACAAATAAATATTCTTAAATATTATTTAGGTCATTCTATTATTTTTAGTATACAGATAATCTATCTCTAGTAATTTAGTAGTTATTAGATTACACTTTTTGCCTTTTCAGTAATTAGCAATTATTATGCTTAAAATTTAAAAATTTTATAGTCTCTTATTTTATTACTTATTTTCTTAAATTTAAGTTTACGGGGTCATTTTTACTAATATTCTTCTGAATAGTTTATAATTTGGGGTTTAATCGGATTCCTTAACCGATCGTCCAAAACTTATGTTCTAAGTTCAATCCTACGGTTAATTGGCTTAGGTTTAGGGCTTACACTGGCTACATTTGAAGCTAGATTCTACTACTATATTCTTTGAATGGTTTGTTACCGCTCTTGTATAATAACGGTTCTACTGTTAACCTTAGAGTTTAGTAGTTGAGAAGTGCCTTATGCTATATTTTCCCCTATTTTTTACACGTAAAACATAGTGTGGTTGATTATTCATTTGTTGTATAATTGTTGTAGTGATTGGAGTATCGATTATTGATCTTTAAGCGATATTATTAGATGTCAATTTTTGTAAAGTAATTATCAATGTCAGACTTAAGTGTTCAAGGAACTTTAGAAAACTAAGGAAGTTGTACTCGACATAGCTAAGGGTAGAAAGGAAGCTTCATACCTCAGTCAGTGGGCGACCGCTTGGATAGGCTTACGACTTGGTAGCTAATTTGGTAACTATTACCCAAGAAGATAGGCAGCAAGCTAGAAATAACCCCCATTAAAGAATGTGAGCAGCAAGGGCAAGGCAATGGTCAATTTGGTTGAGTTAATGCCCCAACTCAACCAGCCCTGATAGGGATCAAGAACTAATTACATGCTCCTAAACCTGAGGGCTCTCTCAGGTGGTCCGCCGAGGAGGGTTAAGCGTCAAGGAGCAGTACTTGTCCCAGTTCGATCTGTCGAGCTACTTTGCTCTCCATGCCATCTAAGATGTTGCCGAAGTGATCAACTAGCATGTTAAGCCAAACCTTCCACTAAACCAAAGTCTAAGTGCCAAATCTGAATGCAGCAATCTCTACTGTATCGAGGCCAAGAAGAATTGTCATAAGCTGACCATCCGAAGCCAACCCCAATGTGAGCCATCCCTAAACCAATCACTATCTAGCCCCTTTTGACAATGAACACCCCTACCTGGACCACAATACTATCCTACCCCTTCAGTTACATGTGATATTGGGTCAGTGTGTTCACCCACCAATCCATATCATCTTGGTATTAGAGCTTAGCTACATTCAGGGTTGGATTCTACTACTATGTTCCTTTAATAGTTTGTTGTTACTCTCATGTGATAGTAGTTCTATTGTTAGCTTTGAAGTTTAATAGTTAGAAGTGTTTTGTACTTTATTTCCCCCTATTTTTGATACGCTAAAACAGAGTATGGTTAACGGTGTGTTTATTAAGAGATTATCATAATGAACTAAATATCAATGTTGGATTCAAGTGTGCAAGAGACTTTGGAAAACCAAGAAAGTGGTACTCGACATGGCTAAGGGTAAGAAGGAAGCTCTTCACCTTAGTTAGTAGGTGACCGCTTGGATAGGCTTACCGATTTGGTAGCTAATCTAGTAACTGTCACACATGAAGATAAACAGCGAACTAGAAATAACCCCATTAGAAAACATGAGCAACAACAACAAAGTCAAGCTAATGCCCCAACTTGACCACCTCTAGTTGAAGGAGTTGGTAAGGATGCTAGATGTAGGTTAGTGCTTGAAGAGATTGAGGAAGAAGTAGAAGGAGATGATGATGCAGTAAAATACTATGGAGTTGAAGAAAGAAATGTGTGAACCCCTAGAGTCGAAGGACTCAAGATGTGTATCCCAAGTTTTTTTGGAAGTGGTGATGTCAAAGACTACCTAGATTGGGTAGACAAGATTGAAAAGCAATTTAAATGCCACAAACTGCCTAACAATGCAAAGGCTAAACTTGATGTGCTAGAGTTCACTGGTTATACCACCTTATGGTGGAAGAACTTGCAAGCTACTAGAAGAAGGGAAGGAGAACGAGAGATTAGGAGCTAAGATGATATGAAGAGAGTTATGTAAAGAAGGTTTGTGTCGAGCTATTATCTGTAGGATGCCTTCCAGAGACTGCAATAACTAAGACAAGAAGCATCGAGTATGGGCGCTTATGTTAAAGAGTTCCAGATGCTAATGATCCAATGCAAAGTTGTAAAGCCAGAAGACCGAATTGTATCTTAATTCATTGGTGGATTGAAGTATGAGATTAGAGATGTCCTGGAAACCCTAGATGTCAAGAAGCTTGATGATGCAATCCGAGCCACCTAGAGGATAGAAAGGTGCTGAATAGGAAGATTCTGACCACCGATCAACTGTCTTAGCAATAGTCGACCTATTCTGAGCAGACCTATGTGAATGGAATTGAGTAAGGTCACTGAGACCCGACCTACTTAGACTAGCAGAGTAGAAGAAAAGGAACCCCCAAAGAAGTTTAAGAAAGGCCAAAGTTTAAGGTAGAAGATGAGTGAGATCAAGCGTTTCAGATGCCAAGGATTTGGACACATGGCCACTCAGTGTCTAAACAGGCGAACGATGGTGATCAGAGGCAAGGCATCGACCGTAGAGGTCAATAGTACTGATGAAGAAGTAGAGGAGCTGAAAGAGAACAGATAAGCCAAGCTATCCAATGAGGAAGTCATCTACAGTAAGGAAGGCAACTTCATGCCAACCACTCTAGTATTGAGGATGATGATGAGTGTCAATCCTGTACTCGAAGACGAATAGAGAGAAAATCTCTTCCATATTGGGTACAAGGTGAACGAATCACTATGTGTGCTGATCATTAATAGTGGGAGCTGCAGTAATGCAGCCTCTGCATTCATAGCCCAGCAACCAAAATTGCCAACCATGCCCCACTTAAAACCTTACAAGCTTAATTGGCTCAGTAATAAGGGAGCCTTACAAGTCAACAAACAAGTGTTTGAGCCGATCTGCATTAGCAAGTATCGAGATGAAGTGCTCTATGATGTAATGCCCATGAGTGTGTCCCATATTCTACTTGGATAACCATGGATGTTTGATCGAGCAATTATGTATGATAGTAGGAGGATCACATGTTTTGTGGAGCATGAAGGAACAAGGGTGAAATTGAGTCCTATGACTGCTGAGCAGATAAAAGTCATGTAGTCCCAACTTAGTTGAACCTTGAAGAAGGAGGCCTTGGTATTGATTCGAGCTGAGCTGAAAAGTGAGATGGAGCTGGAAAGACCTACCTATCTGCTTGTCAGGAGGCTTCTAGAGATAAGACCCAGGGAGGAAGAGTTGCTAACCGAGGTAAAAACCCTACTGGAGGACTTTGCCAACCTATTTCTAGAGGAGCTACCCCTAATCTAAGGTGTTGAGCATGTGATTGACCTACAGCCAAGAATCGTACTGCCGAACAAGCCTACCTATAGGTTTAACCTTAAAAAAGCTACCAAACTGTAGAGGCAAGTAGACGACTTCTTGAAGAAAGGGAATGTACGTGAGTCCTTGAGCGCCTGTACTGTGCCGGCCTTGTTAGTGCTAAAGAAGGATGGTTCTTGGAAGATATGTGTGGATAATTGAGCCATTAATCGAAGAGCCATCAAGTACAAGTACCCCATACCTAGGCTCAATGACATGCTAATCAAGTTAAGTAGAGCAAGAGTGTTCTCCAAGATCAATCTCAAATCTGGCTACCATCATATTCGAATGCGTAAAGGCGATGAGTGGAAGACCGCCTTTAAGATACGACATGGTTTATATGAATGGCTTGTAATGCCATTTGTGATGTCCAATGCACCAAGCACATTCATGCGACTTATGAATCATGTTCTCCAAGAGTTACTGAGAAGGTTTGTCGTAGTTTATTTTGATGACATTCTAGTATACAATCCCAACTTGGGGACATACCAAGAGCACCTCCGACAAGTGCTTGCAAAACTCCAAGCCAAACAACTCTATGCCAATTTAAGGAAGTGCAAGGTGATCTTCTTAGGATTTGTTGTAAGTGGAGGTGGCATCTGAGGTAATGAGAAGAAGACAAGAGTAATTATAGAATGGCATGAGCCAACCTATTCTACCGACGTGAGGAGTTTCCAAAGCTTGGCATTATTCTATTGTTGATTCATAAAGAACTTCAGTACAATTGTAGCCCCACTCACTGAACTCTCAAAAGAAGAATGTTTAATTTAGATGGGGTGAAAAAGAGAGTAGGAGTTTTGAAGATGTAAAGGAGAGGCTAACTACAGCTTCCGTCTTAGCTCTACGAAGCTTCGATAAGGTATTTAAGGTAAAGTGTGATGCATCCAGACTAGGCATAGGTGCTGTGCTAATGTAAGAAGGCCAACCTATTGCTTACTTCAGCGAGAAACTTCGAAGAGCTACACTCAACTATTCCGTCTATGACAAAGAGTTATACTCCTTAATCCGAGCCCTAATAGTATGGTAACACTACCTGCTGCCCAAGGAATTCGTGATCTATACTGATTATGAATCCTGGAGATATCTAAAGAGCCAACCAAAGTTGTCCCAAAGACAGGCTAAGTAGGTTGAGTTTATGGAAGCTTTTTCTTATGTCGTAAAATACAAAAACGAAAAGAACAATGTAGTAGCTAACGCCTTATCAAGATGGCATACCCTCTTAATGGAACTACAGATGAGGCTACTTTGTTTTTCAACCATCAAGAATTTGTACGCTAAAGACCCATACTTTAGTCTTATCTACGCCCGTTGTGAGGAAGGTCAGATGTTAGATGACTATTACAGGGAAGATGGATACTTATTCAGGAAGAGGAGGCTATGTATCTCGACCTGTTCTACGTAAGAACTACTAGTGCACAAGGCACATGGAGGAGGATTAACAGGACACTTTGGCCAACGTTGAACTTATGAGGTATTATCCTCTAGATTCATCTGGCCAAGGATGAAGAGAGATGTCTAATCCATATTAGAAAGATGAGTGACCTGCCAAAAAGCGAAGAGTCGAACCGAGTAAGGACACTACTAACCCTTGTCGATCCCGACCAAACCATAGTATGAGCTGAGTATGGACTTTATGTTAGGATTATCGAGGACATCCCAAGGGAAAGACTCCATCATGGTCGCTATGGATCGATTTAGCAAGATGGCACATTCCGTGCCCTATTTTAAGACTAACGATGCTTTGGCTATCTCTTTTCTTTTCTTATAGGACATGATCAAGCTTTACAGTATGCCTAGAACCATAGTTTCAAATCGAGACCTTATGTTCATGAGCCACTTTTGGAGAACACTTTAGAGGCGAGTAGGAACCAAGTTATTGTATAGCACATCTTGCCATCCACAAACTGATGGGCAAACCAAAGTTGTCAATTGAACTGTAGGAACTTTATTGCGGGTCGCTGTCAGATGAAACATGGCAGATTAAGATCTGTGTCTACCAATCATTGAATTCACCTATAATCGAACCGCCCACAGCTTTACAAGCATGTCTCCATTCGAATTTACTTACAGGTTCAACCTCAAGCTTTCATTGAACTAAGTACCCCAACCAAGAACTAATGGTAATGACCGGCTAGCCATCGAGAAAGTTGAAGCCATTAAAACCATGCACTAGAAGGTTGTAGAGCAACTAGGTCAAGCTGCTATTATGTTTGAGAAGCGACGCCGAGGACACAAGAAGAGAGAATTTCAACCAGGTGATTTGGTTTGGATACACATTAGCAAGGAACTATTCCTAAACTTGAAGAAGAGCAAGTTGTCTCCTAGAGCTAATGGACCTTTTAGGGTGCTTGAAAAGATCAATCCTAACGCCTATAGGATTGAATTACTTAAAGGATACGAAGTCTCAAACTCTTTTAACATTGTTGACCTCCAACATTATACTCCTGAAGATAAGCAAACTAGACTTGAACTAGATTTAATCTTAAATCTTAAACAACCCGGAGGGGATGATAAGGATTAATGACCGATTATACACTCCCAAGCTTGAGGGCTCTCTCAGGTGGTCCGCTAAGCTGTCAAATGAGAGTTAAGCGCTAAGGAGTAGTGCTTGCCCCAATTCAATCTACCAAGCTACTTTGCTCTCTATGCCATCCAAGATGTTGCTGAGGTGATATACCAACATGCCGTGCCAAACCCTCCACTAAACCATAGTCCAAGCACCAAATCTGAATGCAGCAATCTCCACTGTACCAAGGTTAAGAAGAACTATCAGAAGTCGATCATTCGAGGCCAACCCCTTGTGAGCCATCCCTAGACCAACCACTGTCTAACCCCTTCTGATGACAAACACCCTTGCCCGAACCACAATATTATCATAATTGCAGTAAAAACATGTGCACACTGTCCTTTACTGACATCCATACTGTCCTTTTTGACAAAGGACATCCACATTCCTTCTTTTGTACAATTTTATATTTTCCTTGTAAATTATTCTCTTTTGTTTTTAGTAAATAAGGACCATTCTTTTGTAATTTCTATAACTTAGGATTTACCCTAACAAGATGATATAAATACTGCATACTATAAAAGTTAAAGATATCAGAATACAAAGAATACACTAAACTTTTTTCACTCTTGAGCCAAGTGTCCCTTTTACTCTTGAGCTACTCTTATTTAGGACATTCATGCATGGACTAGTGGTGAGTGACCTCCGGCCATACTTATACATCATACCAAGTATGATTTGAGCTCGTGTGAGGCGTTAGTATGTCATATCCTTCGTTAGTGTAGGGGAGCCCCTGCTCAACCTTCGACTATCATTTATTTTTTAAACCATCTTATGGCTTGGAGCTACCCCTTTGGTTATGCGTAATATTGTGTTATGTGTTCACCCATGGGTTTATATCAATCTCGAGTTGAAGGAGTTGGTAAGGATGCTAGTTAAAGGCTAGCACTTGAAGAGATTGAGGAAAAAGCAAAAGGAGATGACAACGCAAAGGAGTACTATGAGGTTGAAGAAAGAAATGCACGAGCCCCTAAACTCGAAGGATTGAGGATGTATATTCCAATTTTCTCTAAAAGTGGTGATGCCGAGAATTACCTAAATTAGGTAGATAAGATTAAAAAGCAGTTCGAATGCTATGAAGTGCCCGATAATGCAAAGGTTAGACTTGTTATGTTGGAGTTCACTAGTTATATCGCCCTATGGTGGAAAAACTTGTAAGCCGCCCAAAGAAGGGAAGGAGAACAAGAGATTAGGAGTTGAGATGAAATGAAGAGGGTCATGCAAAGAAGGTTTGTGTCGAGCTATTATCTGTAAGATGCCTTCAAAAGACTGCAAGAGCTACAATAAGGAAGGTCAAGTGTAGACACTTATGTTAAGGAATTCCAAATGTTAATGATCCGATATGAAGTTGTAGAGCTAGAGGATCGAACTATATCTTGATTCATTGGTGGATTGAAGTATGAGATTGGGGATGTCCTCGAAACCCTAGATGTTGGAATGCTCGATGATACAGTCCAAGCTGCCTAAAGGATAGCAAGGCATTGACAGAAAGGTTCCAACCAATGGTTAACTGCCTAAGTAATAGTCAAACTATTTCGAGTAGACCAGTGTGAACAAAACCCAGCTAGGTTGCTAGGACCCAACCCGTTCCAACTACTCGAGCCAAGGAAAAGGAATCTCTAAGGAAGTTTGAGAAGGGCCAGAGTTCAACGAGGAAGACAAGTGAGATCAAGTGTTTCAAATGTAAAGGATTTAGACATATGGCTGCTCATTGTCTAAACAGGCGAACAATGGTTATCCAAGGCAAGGTGCCAACTATTGAGGTTGACAGTATTGATGAGAAAGTAGAGGAGCTAAAAGAGGATAGATAGATTGAACTATCCAAGGAGGAAGTTATCTATGAGGAGGAAGGCAACTTTATGCCGACCACTCTAGTATTAAGGAGGATGATGAGCTTCAATCTCACACCCAAAGACGAGTAAAGGGAAAATGATGGGAATCGAGCTATTGACCCTTTGACCTGCAGCCAAGCTTGAAGACTAGAAGGCTTGACAAGATGGATTCTTCTACTCTAGCCAACTCCTATTAAGGCTAAGTACTTTCTTATCGAGTCACTCTTTAAAATGTGTCGAATGACTGCCAATCTCTCGTAAATAGAATGCCGAGAAATGGATGGCTGAGACAACATCCAATCCTCCCTCATGCCTAACCACTTACTCATCATCACCCTTACCACCATGCCAAGAGAGAGAACCCCAGACTACATAATTTATCCCTGCTCAAACAAGCCAACCAGCCGTACTGTTTTGTCTACATCTTCTAACAACCTCACCAATACAGTATCCTCACATGTACAAGACCATGTGTAAAATCCACCCCACTAGTTATTACTTCGGTGAACATTCATTTTTACCCTTTTGTATTGTTGTACATTTCTACTTTAGGATAACCCCCATTTTGTCTTTTCCCTTTTAGGCAAGTTGGCCTAAATTCTTGGGTATAAATACCCTTTATATTTGTAAGCCGCAAATAGATAGATTATCCTTAATACACTTGAGTATTTTTCCTTCCCAATGTAAACACTCTACTATTTTATGCTTGGTATCACTCTTATCCTTTCCCTTAAGCAAGGTTAGGTGGCGAATAATCTCACTGGACCAATTCATACATCATATCAAATTGTACCGTGAGTCCTCGAAAGTTTCATTGGTGTATCATATCCTCTAAAGCTATTCATAGGTTTTGCTTACTTTTCATTCGTCGCTCATTCCTTTCATGCATTTCCCTGATTAACTCTTTCAAGCTTCCTGTAAGTTCAAACCCATCCAACGACCAACCTTATCAGTTCTTAATCACAGTTCGCAACAAAAAATCTCTTCTGTTTTGGATGTAAGGTAAATAAATCACTGTGCACGCTAATCGTTGATAGTGGGAGTTACACCAATGCCGCCTTCGCATTTATGGTCTAACAGTTGAAATTGCCAACCATGCCTTACCCAAAACTTTACAAGCTTCATTGGCTTAATGATAAGGGAGCCCTACAAGTGAATAAACAAATGTCTATACCAATCTGCATTAGTAAATATTGAGACGAAGTACTCTATGATGTGTTACCCATGAGTATGTCGCATATGCTACTTAGATGACCATGGATGTTTGAATTAGCAGTTATGTATGACAAAAGGAAGAATACATGTTCTATGGAGCATAAAGGTAGGAGGATAAAATTGAGTCCTATAATTGCCAAGTAAGTAAAGGTCATACAATCCCAACTTAGCCTAACCTTGAAGAAAGAGGCTTTGGTGATGACTTGAGCCAAATTGAAAGAGAAATGGAGCTCGAAGGATTGACCTATCTATCGATCTAAAGGTTACTGAAGGTGAGGTTCAAAGAGAGGGAGCGACCTACTAAGGTGAAAACATTGCTAGAAGAGTTTGCTAACCTATTCCCAAATGAGTTATAGGAAGGTTTGCCTCCCGTTCGAGGTGTCAAACATGCAATTGACTTGTAGCTAGGAGCCGCACTACTGAACAAGCCTACCTATAGGCTGAATCCTAAATAGGCCGCCGAGTTGTAGAAGCAAGTAGATGAGCTAATGAAGAAGGGGTATGTATGTGAGTCCCTTAACTCCTGTGTCATTTCAGCCTTGTTAATACCGAAGAAAGATGGTTCTTGGAGGATGTGTGCAGATAGTCGAATGACCAATCAAATTACCATCAAGTATAGGTACCTTATACCCTGACTCAATGACATACTAAATAAATTAAGTGGAGTAGGAGTATTCTCCAAGATAAACCTTAAATCTAGATACCATCAGATTCGAATGCACGAGGGTGATGAGTGGAAGACCGGATTTAAGACACGACATAGTTTATATGAATGGCTTGTAATGCAATTTAGACTATCTAATGCACTGAGCATATTTATGTGCCTGATGAGTCATGTGCTCCAAGAATTAATAGGAAGATTTGTCATAGTTTCTTTTTATGACATTCCAATATACAATCTCGACCTGGAGACTCACCAAGAGCATCTCTAAAGAGTCTTTGTAAAACTCAGAATTGAATAACTCTATGCTAATCTGAAGAAGCATGACTTTTACCGCTCTGAGGTGATCTTCTTAGGGTTTATTATGAGTGGAGGTAGCATCCAAGTCAATGATGAGAAAGTAAGAATGATCATAGAATGGCCTAAGTTAACCTATTCTGCAAACATGAGAAATTTCCATGGCCTAACATTGTTCTATTGTAGATTTATAAAGAATTTCAATACAATTGTAGCCTTACTTACCAAAGTATCAAAGAAGAGCATTGAGTTTAGATGGGGAGAGAAAGAAAAGAGGAGTTTTAAGGAGGTGAAAGAGAGGTTAACTACAGCTCCCATCTAAGCTCTACCAAGCTTTGACAAAGTGTTTGAAGTAGAGTATGATGCATCCAGATTCGCCATAGGTACTGTGCTGATGCAAGAAGGCCAACCTATCACTTACTTCAGTGAGAAACATCGAGTAACTACACTTAACTATTCTATCTATGGCAACATTATTTACTGCCTAAGGAATTTGTGATCTACACCAATCATGAATCCTTGAGGTATCTAAAGAGCTAACCTAAGTTGTCTCAAAGGCAAGTCAAATGGGTTGAGTTTATGGAGAGTTATTCTTATGTCGTAAAATATAAGAATGGAAGGAACAATGTTGTTGCTGACACCTTATCGAGACGACATACCCTCCTGACCAAGCTGCAAACAAGATTACTTGGTTTTTCAATGATAAAGAATATTTATGCTGAGGATCCACATTTTGGTCTTATTATGCCTAGTGTAAGGAAGGACAGACACTGAATGACTATCACAAGAAGGACAGATACTTATTTAGGAAGAGGAGGTTATGTATCATGACCTGTTCCATGAGAGAATTACTCGTACATGAAGCGCATGGAGGAGGATTAACCAAACACTTTGGCCAGCACTAAACCCATGAAGTACTATCTACGAGATTTTTTTAGCCAAGAATGATAAGAGACATACAATCCGTATTAGAGAAGTATGCGACCTACCGAAGGCAAAGAGTTAAGCTGAGGAAGGACATTATCTACCCTTGCCCATCCCAACCAAACCGTGGTTCAAGCTCAATATGGACTTCATGTTAGGATTGCCGAGGACATCCCGAGGGAAGGACTCCATCATGGTAGTTGTAGATCAACTTAGCAAGATGGCACATTTCATGCCCTGTTCCAAAACTAACGACGCTTTGGCTATCTCTTTTCCTTTCTTGTAGGAAGTAATCAAGCTTCATGGTATGCTTAGAACCATTATTTCGGATCGAAACCCTAAGTTTATGAGCCACTTTTAAAGGATGCTATGGAGGCAAATGGGAACCAAGCTATTATACAACACATCCTGCCATCCATAAACCGATGGATAGATCGAAGTTGTCAATAGAACCGTGGGGACTTTACTACAGGTTGCTATCAAATAAAACATAGCCAACTGGGATTTGTATCTGCCAATCATTAAGTTCATTTACAGTACGACCACCCACAAAGTAACAAGCATGTCTCCATTCGAGGTCGCTTATAGGTTTAACCTCAAGCACCCGATAGACCAAGCACCCTAACCAAAGCTCAATGATGATGACTAGCTAGTCATTGAAAGAGTTGAGGCCATTAAAGCCATGCACTAGAAGGTTATAGAACAATTGAGCCAAGCTAATACTAAGCTCGAGAAGTGAAGCTAAGGACAGAGGAAGAAAGAGTTTCAACCAGGTGATTTGGTTTGGATACATTTCAACAAGGATCGATTCCTAAACTTAAAGAAGAGCAAGTTGTCTCCTAAAGCCGACGGACCTTTTAAATTACTTGAAAAGATCAATCTTAATGCCTATAGGATTGAATTACTTGAAGGATATGGAGTCTTAGACTCCTTCAACATTGCCGATCTCTAACCTTACACTCCCGAGAATGAGCAACTTGGAGCTAAACCAAATTTGATCCCAAATCTCAAACACCTTAGAGAGGATGATAAGAATCAAGGACCGATCACATACTCCCGAGCCCAAAGGCTTTCTCAAATGGTTCATCAAGCTGTCCGAGGTGAGTTAAGTGCCGAGGAGCAGTGTTTACCCCAATTAAATCTACCGAGCTACTTTGCTCTCTATACTATCAAAGAGATTATCGAGGTGATTAGTCAACGTACCGTGCCAACCCTTCTGCAACACACCAGTCTAAGTACTAAGTCTAGATATAGGCATCTCCACAGTACCGAAGCTAAGTTAACAATTGTTAGGAGCCAACCATCCGAGGCCGATCCCGAGTAGGAGTCATCCCTAAGCCAACCTTTATCCAATCCCAAAATCAAAGCTACCAAAGTTGACTCAACCTAATCAAGGCCCACCCTTGTATGGCTCGCAGCGTTATTAGGACAACAGAATGAGCAGAATTACACATACGCTATCCTTTTTGACATCCATATTGTCCTCTTTGACAGAAGATATTTTCTTTGTACAATTACATTGCTACCCCTGTAAATTATTCTCCCTTTTCCCAACTAGTAGAAATTCTTTTTTTTTTTTTTTGTAATTTCCTGTAACCTAAGACTTACCCTAATTGGGTATTATAAATACTTGCAAATTATAACAGCTGTATGATCACTATATAGAGAATACACTGAACTTTTACTCCCTCTTGAGCCAAGTGTCCTTCTACTTATTCTTGAGCTATTCTTATCTAGCCCATTAAGTGTAGACTAGTGGCGAGTGACCTCCAATTATACCTGTGCATTATATCAAGTGTGATCCAAGCTTATGTGAGGCATTGGTGCATCATATCCATCGTCGGTGCAAGGAAATCCTTACTCATCCTTGACTATCATTTACTTTTCAAGCCATCTCATGACTCGAACCCACTCTTTTGATTACACGTGATATTAAGCCTATGTGTTTATCTACGAAATCCATATCACAGTCGTTGGTGGCCAAACGGCCAACATTTTAATAAGTCCATATTTATATTTGATTTTCATTAATTTTGTAAAAATACCAATTTAACTCTGAAAATAATGAAAAAAATATATTTTGGTATATTTTTATGTATACTTCTAGAGAAAAATATCAATTTTGTAAAATTTTTCATCAAGTTTAGGACCTCCTTAAGAAATCGCATAGAATCGATCAATTTTCAAAATTGATTTAAATGACCCTATCGATGTAGTTTCTAAGCCAAATTTTATATATATATAACATGTAAGTATTACATGAAGAGTTTTCAGAGAAAAATGATTTCTATAATTTTTAGGGATTTTTTAGCCTTTAAATTTGGTGGAAATGGGATTTTCTTAGAGATTTTACATAATTAGCTTAATGAAAACCCTTGGTAACAGGTTCTGGAGTTTATTTGGATCATATTCTGCTATGAAGAATAATTTGGAGTTATGTGGATTGAGTAGAGGTTAAGGTATGTACAAGTTGTTAAGATATGAGCTTAATGCATTAAAGAGATAAGTATTGGAATATAGAGATTTGAGCAATATGGTGTTAATTGATGTGATAAACTTGATATATGATCATGTTTTAGCATGACTATAATCTAAAATGTGATACTGGAATTAGCTGCTTTATGTAAACTTGTAAGATTATTTTATTCAGAAAGTTCTTCAAAAGGTTGGTCTATTAAAAGAATAAGTTAATCCTAAGTTCAGAGACTTTATCAAAGAGTTGCCTAATATGAAATGCCTTACTAATATAGCATTAGAAGGTTCATTAGAGAGCTCCTAGTTTGTAAAGTTATTTTTAGATATTTCTTTAGAAAGTTCCTAATTAATAAAGCTGTTTTTAGATACTTTTTCAAAGGGTTCCAAAATAAAAATTGTAATAACACTATTGTTTAGATACTTGCTCAAAGACTTCAATAACAAGTTAAAACTTAACAAAGGATATAATAACCTTGCCTAAACTAAATCAAAACTGTATAATAAACATCAAAAATAGATCATATACATTTTATTTGACAAAAACTAAAGTATTTATGTTGAATTTTAGGAGCTTATGATGAGATTTAGCCGGAGAAACAAGATTAACTCGCATGTATGTTAAGTAAGTTAGGATCGGTTCTTCATGGCAAATGGGAGTTTCATTTTAAGATACTTAGAGAACTAAAAGTGCTTGTTTATGGTTATAGTTAGATTGTATGTGCATGTACTTATGTGTGCCTGTAATATTGATTTGTGATTGGGAGGTGACCTCTGAGTGTTATTTTCTGATTGAATATATTATATCTAGTGTGTTTTGAACTTGGTTGCTTACCCAATAATTTGAACTAATCTTAACTTGACTAAGATCTAACTTAACATTCATGACAACTCAATAGTGGTAACGATTAGGTTGCTAGACCTAATATTGACACTTCAATGATGATAGTAGAAATGATCATTTTCTTACCCTTAGTCGATTTAAATGACAAGAGAAGGGGCTGCAACAAGGTTAGGAATTGTAGTTCGAATGTTATTTAGGGAGGAAGGTATTCTCTATTGCACAAACCTGGATTTGGTCTGATAGTGTTACATTGAAGCCTCAATTCGGGTTAGAGCAGACATAATTTCTCTAACTTCACAATAGAGTAATTAAACATTGAGCAATGACTTATCATTTACCTTTTGTATTTGCATCTAATAAATGATTTGATAACTGTGATTTTTTATGTACTTTTATGATTCCATCCATCTTACTAAGTGTCACACCCTGAAGCAATAAAGTCATAATAGTCTTGTTGTGCAAACCAATCTAAGATAGAAGTTGACATTTTAGTCGCTATCTTAAACCTGATTTACATGAGACATCCATAACTAACTCATTTTAAAGTAAACAGTTTATAAATTAAACATGTTATTTATATATAAAAATATGAAAATACACATTAAAATCTAAATATCTCGAGTAATGCTTACAAGATTCAATATCTTAATCTTACTTCACTTAAGTAATATGTATATTAATATTAAGAGATTTAAAGATAAGACCCAAACTTTAAGAGTGTAATTAATCCTTCAGTTTTATATCCTCACCCCCCAAGATCCAATAGTAGCTAGCTTCAAGGTAATTAATAAACCACTTACTAACTACCATCTGCAACAACATCTATAAGATGTGAGCAACTAACCGCTTAGTAAATTAGGATAGAGACTTAAAACTATACATCAAGCATAAATAGGGTTATCAACCAAATTAGTTAGATACCATACATGTGAAAGTAGATCTAATCGCACGATGTTATTTAATCTATCGTAAGATTAGAAAAATCACACCTGCTCTAATTTAAGTTAAGGAGTTTAGCACACATTTCAACAACTTATGGCCAAACCCAAGCTTATACAATGGAGACATTGCTCTTCTTACGACTACCTTCAAACCATTAACTTCACCATTACCACGATTCCCTTTCCTATTACATAATTTGACTAAGGATGAGAAAGAGACTAATTATACTATCATGTGGTATCTCTTTCAGAGGAGTCGATGTTTGGCTAAAGAACCTGAAACATTTCTCCTAATAAGTTGCTATGCAAATTCATTTTAGACTTACAAGTCATATATGTAGTTAGGTCTAGTTTAAGGTGTTCAATCATTTCACACAAATCACATAAATTTCAATATAAAACATCAAACCAGAATCATACTATCAAACCCAGAAATACGTACGCATAGGTATATGCATAGTCAACTGTCTAACAAACACAACTAAGTATAATCTCAAACCTCCGAGTACTATAAAATAGTACTCCAAAATACAGTAACGTATTTACCCCAACTTACCAAAACTTTCCACTTATTCACTCAAGGTGTGACTCGCATAGGTCATCACTAATAATCTCTATAATATAAATATTGTTTTAGTTTTCACATAATTACCATAGATAGATTTTATTCTATAATTTAAATTATTATCTTTAATTTAGAGTCTTCTTATATTTAGTGATTTGGGTCTATGTCTCCTAGAATTACTTCTCTTATTCAACTGGGTTTCTAATTTGCTTCTTATTCCTATTATAATTTTAGCTTTTGAATTAGGTTTTAGTTTACCTTTTTCTTTTTATAACCCGTTGTTTATAAGTCTTTTCAATGCCTTTTAACCTTTTTCTTATAGTTTATTTTATGAGTATAACCTTTGATTTAGGTATTTTATTTACTATCTAATATACTTTTATTAACCCTAATTCTAATTCTACTTTTGAATCGAATTCTAATTTAAGAATGATCTACATTTTAATGTAGCCATTCATACATATGTGTGCATATACATATAAACTTTAAATCATTAGTTTTTAATTTAAAATTATAATTTTACTCAATTATTCAAGTTCTATACCTCCTATAACCGACTTAGTCCTAAATTAATTTTTGATTCAATTTCTAAATCAAGTTTTGTTTTATCTTTAAATTATTGTTTTTATTTGTAAATCCTAAGAATTCCTCCCAAATTAATATGTGAAATTCATTTAACTATACTTAGGTATCTTAAATCTTTGTTTTAGCTCCTAACTAGTATTTTAATTCATATGGTACACTATATTCCTAATTTAACTATCGAATTAGCTCTCAATATGAGAATAACCTACATTTTTCATATAATTCAAAAATTCAAATTCCAAATCACATTTATATCATATTCCTAATATTATAATACCATTAATTTTTACCTAATATTTTCTACCCATTTATTTCCTATATACATATATTATGTATTATTATATATTATATACTTATACCATATATCTACCACTTCTAACACTAGATATATCAACCTTCATCATCCAATAACATATCAAGATATCTAATTATACCTTAAATGAGAATTTAAACCTAATTAATCCCAAATCACAAAATTAACTTAAAATATACCATTTTACCTATTACATATTTACTATATAATATACATAATACTTACATCTAATACCTTAAACATTACAAATATCATTTTATATTAGCAATTAACATCCTAAGATATCTAATCACATGCTAAATCGATAGTTAAACAAAAATGACATTAAATTACCAAATTAAGTTCACAAATTGTCTTTTCTGCATAATTTTAAAGCATAAAAATTAAGTAAAATTCTATAAAAAATATTTTTAGAAAAACTCTTTATAGCAATTAGCACTGTCATAGATATCATAAATAGTCTGCATAAAAATTTTGAATTCAAAACTATATCATTAAGTTTATTTAAATTGAAATCGAAAACTAGCCAAGTTTAATCAATTCCTAAAAGCAGTATATCCTAAGACTTAATTCTATCAAATTGATAATTTTTCTTAAATTTACATATAAAAATATTTCAGAATACCAAATTTCATAACTTTCCATACATATTTGATAATTTTAGTAAATAAAACACAATCAAAAGAGAAATCAAAACTCACCAATGGATAGGCTTCTAGTTACTAGTGGTGGCTCCACTACTGCCGACAACCCCTGGCGATGGATTTCCTATCAGGTGGTGGCAGTCATCCCTGTTCAAGTGATTGTTGGGTGTGAGTTCTCCTCCGATGCTCTAATTACACTATATTTTATCTATTTTTCAAAAAATTACTTTCTCTTCTTTTCTCTCCTCTCCATAATTTTTCTATAGCTCTCAACTGACCAAAATGGTGTTTGGATGGGTTGTTTTGAATTTACAGTGTTGCTTAGGGTTTAACTTTAAATTTTATATTGCTAAGTATCCCTTTTTCTCTTTCTCTTTCTCTTTCTCTTTCTTTTCCACTTTCTAAATGGCTTATTATTATTAGTTAATTTTTCTTCTTTAAATCCCAGCATGCCATACCTATTTCCAAACCATTATACACTTTTGTTGAATTTTTCTTTATTTTATGATTTTTCCTTAATTAATTAGCATCATTTTAATGTATTATAAGTAATTTAAGTAATTTTGTATATTTTTACCTACACTCATATATGGTATAAATCAATAATCCTAAATATTATTTAATTTATTTTATGATTTTTAATGTGCATATAATTTGTCTATATTAATTCGTTAATTATTGAAACTCATTTTTCACATTTCTAATAAATAGTGAGAATGTACATATAACTTAATATATTATAATATTTAATTATTTATTTTCCTAAATCAAAACTCATGGGATCACTTTGACTAATATTCTTAACTTCGTCGGAAAATTTAAACTCAATTAGACAACTTATCCGATCACCTTAAATTTATCATGTTAAGTCTCAAACACCTGACTGTAGGGTTCATACTAAGCTAATGGTGCTCACATCCCAATATGTAGTTTTGTAGATGTGGATTAATACCTGGAGATACCATGTTACAATCATCTATAGGCTAGTCCCAATGGGTCGGGGAGTAAAGATGTGAAGACTAATGAATAGATCACTTCTCCTTTTGTTTTTGTTTTTCTTTAATAGGAAAACTATAAAGTCTTCCTAGGAGGCCCTATAGTTTGTTGGCTCGCTAATATATCTATTATATGTAATAAAGTCTTCCTGTAGAGTGGTATAGTACTTTTGGATACTTTCAAGCTCATGATATACATATAAAGTTAAGTAATAGCTCTAAACTATCTATGATATGAGAAAACATGCTTTGTAATGAATTGTTCCATAGGTATTATATATTACAAGTGCCTATCTGACTACTTCAAAGCTAGTTGAGTCATTGATTGCCTTGTATAGATTTACCTATGTTAGTAGGTAAGGTAGATAACTCCTAGCTTAGGTTAGTTTATACAGTAGAGTTATTATGACTCCTTTGATTTGGAGCATGATAGAATCTAATTTTGAAATCAAAAACACCACTTGTTCTCTTCATAGGAGAATAAGCTACATAGTAGATTTGATCAATAAAGGTTCTCCACTTAAGCTTTGATACATCTCTGAGGTTGGACATATGAAGAAGTACTATAATGAAGTGAATCAAAAGAAATAAGAGAAAAGCTAGCAAAGTCCAAGTAACTAACGAATGGATATGATGCACCACTCGATTCTACTTGACCTATAATCAGCTGGATGTGATTCATCGATCTAAACTGAAGATTCACTTACCACTACTCCTTACTAAAGAGAATAGATAAGAGTTAAAGGATAACAAGAACACGAAGGTTACTCAAAGGAAACGTCAATAATTTCTATGTTAATGATTGAGTCGTACAAACAAGTGGAGGTTTATATACCCATCCACTAGAGTTACCTTACATGTATAAAAAGACAAAAGAATGTTCTTACAATTAGGTTACATAATATATACTAAAAAGGATAAAAGAGACAAAAAATATTCAATATGGAAAAGTAAGAATTCTTCTAGAATGTTGTGATAAAAGATACGTATCAATTGATGGTTGGATGTCGAAATATGGTATAAAGTAGGCAAGGAAGAGAAAAGAGTGCTTTCAATCGGGGGCCGACTTGATCTGGATCAGGTTGGGAGTTAGCTAATGTTGCTACAAAGCAGTCAGCTTGAGTTGAGGTCGAATTCTAGTGATCGACTTGGGAGCTTAGCTCAAATGGTCTTTGGGCTATCTTCTCGAATATCTTACCATAGCACAGCTGCTAGGTAGGAGTAGGTTTAGCACGTGTAAGCGTCTAATAGTTAGGTCAGCAAGAGATCATTTCGAAATAGAAATCCCCATCTTAGATATGGCTTTAAGTTAGTATTCTTCAAATGATTCCTTAGAGTCCTCTAGCTCAACTACGTATGGTCGGTCTAAGGGGTTAATTCTTATCATCTACTTAGGGGTTGGAAAGATTTGTCCTCAAATCTGGAGTAATCTTTAGTTATCCTTCTTCCAGGGCTCTCACAGGGTCTTCTTCTATTGGTTGGCAAGGAATGAGATTGAATACATTGCAAGTAAGGGAGACGCCATAGTCATCAAGTAACTCAATCTAGTAAGCGTTGCAATGAACTTTCTTTAGGACTTTGAATGGACCATCAACTCGAAGAGATAGTTTGCTCTATCTCAAGTACAAGAATCACTCTCAACTGAGGTAAATCCATACTAAATCTCTTAGCTGGAAAGTAACAATTCAATAGCCTCGGTTACCAATCTCATGTTGTTTTTTATTAAACTTGGCAATCTTCCTAATTACAAACTGGTGTAACACATGTAATTCTTAGGTTCGGTCAATTCAGGATTAACTTTATTTAGCAGCTGTTGGGGTATCAATCATATCCAGGAGAATAGTAAGATTAAGGCCATAGACAACCTTAAATGGGGTCTTCCCAATAGTGTTGTAGATAGTTCAATTATATGTGAATTCTATAACTAGTAGACATAGATCCCAGTCCCTCAAGTTCTTTCCTACAATAGCTTTAAGTAAGTTACCTATCGTCCTATTCAACACTTTAGTTTGGCCATTAGTCTAAAGATGGCTACTAGAGCTAAATACAAGTTTAGTTCTAAGTCTTCCAAAAATAGCTTAAGAATTTTGTGTCTCGATCTAAAATGATAGTCTTCGACATTCTATGTAATCGGACAACTTCCTATGAAAACATATCAATAATGTATAAAGCATCGTTAGTTCGATGGTACGAAATGAAGTGTGCCATTTTGTTAAAGTGGTCCAGTACAACAAATATAGAATCTTTTCCCCTTGAGGTCCAGGGTAACCCTAAGATAAAGTCTATGTTGAGGTTGACCCATGATAAGGTTAGCATTAGCAAAGGCATGTATTCTCTATGGGGCTCTCTTTTCTCTTTAACTCGCTTACATACTTCATAACTACCAATTACCTTATGGACATCCATGGCCAAACCAAGTTAGTAAAAATTTTCCTTTAATAAATTGGCTATTTCGATCTCTTCGAAATGACCAAATAATCCACCACTATAAGCTTCCTAGACTAATAGCTCTTACGTAGAATAGTTTGGTACACACAACCTTCAGTCCTTAAATAAGTAGCCATCCTTAAGATAATATCCTCTAATAACTATTCCTTTTCGGCACTACTCAATAACCGAACCGAAAATGAGTGTCCTTAGAGTACTATTCGATGATAAGCAAAAATCCTAGTAATTTTGTTTGCAAAGTGGTTAGCAAGGCTTACCGTTGTAACAGGGCAGCGGCAACCATGTTTATGCTTCCCTTCTTGTGTCAGATTAAGTATGAAAACCTTCCATGAACTCCGGCCACTTAGCTTATCTCTTCGAAAGTTTGTTCTAACTCCCAAGATGTTTCAAAGACTCATGGTCTGTATAAATAATGAACTCTCATGGCAACAAATAATGTTGCCATACAATAAGGTCTCGAAAAAGATAGTATAACTCTTTCTCATACATAAAATAGTTCAGGGCAACACCACTAAGCTTTTCACTGTAGTAGGCGATGGGTCATTACTCTTGCATTAGGACGATGCCAATTCTAACTCCCTGATGCATCACATTCTAACTCAAAAGGCTTGTCGAAGTTTGGTAGTGATAAGATAATGGTAGAGGTAAGATTCTCCTTAATCCCCTTAAAGCTCTATTCAACTCAATCATTCCATCTAAACCCATCACTCTTCTTTGTCAGCACAATCAAAGGGGCAGCTATGGTATTGAAGTTTTTAATAGATCATCCATAGCAAGAAGCTAGGCCATGAAAACTTTGAACTTCAGTGGCATTTTCTAGCATTAGCTAATCTAAAACAGCTCAAATATTTTCCTCATCTGCTCGAATTCCTTCCCCTGACACTACAAACTTAAGAAAAATCAGTTTATCTTAACAAAATGTATACTTCTTCAAATTCTCATATAAATTCTCGATCCACAAAATGTCAAATACTGCTTAGAGATGTTAAACATGGTGGCTCAGGGTAGCACTGTATACTAATATGTTATCAAAGTACACGACTACACATCTTTCGATTAGCGGGCACATCAGATGGTTCATTAACCTCATGAATGTGCTCGACGCATTAGTAAGTCCAAATGGCATAACCAACCATTCATGGATTCCATGCCTAGTCATAAAGGCAATCTTCTACTCATCACCTGGTCTCATACGAATTTATTGGTAGTTACTTCATAGATCAATCTTTGAAAATATCTTAACACCATAAAGCTCATCCAACATGTCATCAAGCCTCGGTATTAGATATTTGTACTTCACAATAATTCGATTGATTGCTCAATTATCGATGTACATTTACCATGAACCATCCTTCTTTGGGATGAACAAAGCTGGTATTACGCAAAGGCTTATGCTCTCCCTCACATATCGTCGCTCCATAAGTTCATCTACTTGTCTCTTCAGCTCGTTAGCTTGCTCAAGGTTCATTCTATATACAAGTAGGTTTAGCAAGGCAGCGCTTGGCTATAGATCAATACAGTGTTCTGTGCCTCAGATTGGAGGTAGTCATCTAAGTAATTCTTCAGGAAATAGATCAGATAACTCATTTAACAAGCTTTGGATCTCATCAAGAACATCCTCTAAATCTCTTACGTCTAACAATCTTCTAACCAATAGGAACATAGGCTTATCAGCCTTCTCAACAACTTAAAGCTCTCTTCAACTCATTACTAAGGTCTTCTTCTTGCTAGCTCGAGTGAGATGATTATGGATCTCATTTACTTAGGATAGGGTCATGGGCTATAACATAATCTTCTTTCCATCCTTAACAAAGGTATATGTGTTCTTCTATCCATTGTGAGTAATATGTTAGTTAAGCAGCTAAGGTCATTCAAGCAGTAGATGTGAAGCTCCCATAGGGACAACATCGTAAACTACTTTGTCTCTGTACACATTCCCAACACTAAATGGCACAATTACCTATCCGATCACATGCAAAGCACCCTTATCATGAAGCTAATGCAATTTGTAAAGTTGGGGATGCTTTGAGGTCAGCAGACCTAACCTCTACACAAAGGACTATACAACTACATTAGTACATCTTCCTCTGTCCACTATAATGGTGCATAATTATCCCTTGATGGTGCACTTTGTATGAAACAATTTTTTTCTCTAATCTTCTTCGAAGTTCGATAGAGAACTCAATACTCATCTCAGGACTAGGGTCATTACTTCTCCCTAGTTAGCATAGACATGGGTCTCCTCTTCCTCTTTAGCTTTGGCTTTTCTAACATCCTTTTCCTCTTTAGGCTCACTCTCATCAGTGCAATCCATTACAACTCCTCGGAGCACCATAACAGATCAATTCAGATACTTAATGGCCATGTGTCCAAAGCTTAAGCATTTAAAGCACTTTACCTCTTTAGTCTTCCGTCTGGAGGTTTATCCTCTCTCATATGTCCTCAAGGTCGGTTTGGCCTTAGCTTTGTTCAACTAGCCTGTTCAGCCTTGTTGGCCTGCTTGACTATTGTCAGGTCGGTCATTCCTTTCCTCACTTTGGTATAGCCTCCTTAGCTCAGCTTGAACAAGTTGATGCAGAACTGGATTTCGGGAGAATGTTGGCCCAGGTTGGCTCGAAGCACTTCCCCTCTACTCTTTGACCTTCTATGCTATCTTAATTACCTCTTCCAAGGTATAAAACCTTTGCACCTCCACAATGTTGTGAATCTCAAATCTAAGTCCAAAAATGAACCTCAATACTATACAAGCCTTAGGTTCTTCTACATCAGCCTAGATCATAAGCATCTGAAACTCTCTCACATAATCATCAATTGTTTGGCCTACTTGGCGGAGTTCTTACAACTTTACAAACATATCCTATAAGTAGGTCTCGAGCACAAATCTATCTCTTAACAATCTTTTCATCTCATCCCAGGTCCTTACACCTTATCTTCCATCCCTTGCCCTGGTTGCATTCAAATGTTTCCACCACATAATGGCATACCTAGAGAACTCAAGTGCAACAAGTTGGACTTTCACAACTTTTGTATATCCATAATAATCAAACACCTTCTCCATCTTCTCTTCCTACTCTAAATATTCATCTGCATCTCTATTTCCATTGAAGGGTAAGATTTGGACCTTCACATTATCTAGTTCTTATGAAGCTCGAAGTCCTCACTCCTATACTTAGTAATAACCAACCTCTTCTTCCTCCTTCCATACTCCTTAGCATTAACCTCCTCATCATCTGCCTTAATTTCCGTTAACTCCAGTCTTTATCTAACAGTTCAGTTAGCAATTCCTCTAACCTAAGGGGGTCGAATTGGGAGATGGGTTCGGTCACCTTAGCCATAACCTCTCTGTTGAATATTTTCAAGTAGGTTATGCAGTGGCATACCCTGAGGTTGTTGCTTATTAACTTACATTGCTATAACTAAACTTTCAACAAGGTTAGTAAATATGTTAAGTTTGTCATCAACTGACTTAGGGATGTTGCTACCATTATGACTACAACTAAGTTGAGCACTACTACTCTGACCATCAATAACTCCCTAAACACTCAAATCTGAAATGATACAATGTCCTTGAAATGGATTAACAACATAATACAAAGGAAAACAATGCTTTCATACTTCCCAAAACCTCAACTAATATACCAATAATTTTAATACCCAATAACAACTTGAATAGAATAGAAATGAACTTGCTCTACTTTTGTACTAAAAAACAGGGCAAGAACAGAGTAACAATGAAATCATACTTATCAATACACAAATCTCCACTATATAGCTTATAATTCCAAACTTACTCCACACGAACACACTACAACAGTTACAAAAAGAACATAGTAGCCACTAACAGCAAAGCAAACCAAAAACTTCACTATAACTTCATACACTCCCTCTCAAAACTGTGCTCTAATACCAACGAAGCTGATGCGTCTCTAAGGTCGAATACACCAAGAAGCACTGCAACAAAGCGAACTAAAAGAAATAAAAGAAAAGCTAACAAATTCCAAGCAGCTACCGAATGGACATGATGCACCACTTGATTCTACTCAGCATACAATCCGTCGGATGTAACTCATTGTTCCGAATTGAAGGGTCACTCGCCATTACTCCTTGCTAAGAGAATAGATAAAAGTTAAAGGATAATGAGAATATGAAAGTTACTTAAAGGAAACGTGAATAATTTATGTATTAATAATTGAGTCATACAAACAATTGGGGGTTTATATACCCATCCATTAAGATTACCTTACATGAATGAAAAGATAAAATGGTATTCTTACAAGTAGGTTAGATAATATATTACAAAAAAAGAATATATATTACTAAAAAGGGTAAAAGAAATAAAGAATATTCAGTACAAAAAAAGTAAGAATCCTTCTAGAATGTTGTGCTAGAAGACACATATCGTTCGATGTTTAGATGTCAAAAATATATTACAAAGTGGGTGAGGAAGAGAAAAGAGAGCTTTCAGTCAGGGGCCAACCTAATTTGAATCAGGTTGGGGGGTAACCAATTCTACTGTAGAGTAGTCAGCTTGAGTTGGGGTCAGATACCTATGGTTAGCTTGAGAGCTCAACTCCAATGGTCTTAGGGCTGTCTTCTCGAATATCCTGCCATAGCACAGCTACTAGGTAAGAGCAGGTCTAACACATGTGAGGGTTTGACAATTAGGTTGATAGGAGATTAGTTCAAAATAAGAATCCCCGTCTTAGATATGGCTTCAAGCTAGTATTCTTTGAGTGAGTCCTTGGAGTCTTCTAGCTTGGTTACGTATGATCGGTTCAGGGAGCTGATTCCTATCATGCTTAAGGAAGAAGAAGAATTTGAAGAGATAGTCAGAAATGATGGTGATGCTAACAAAACCATGTTAGACTATGCTAAGTCAACTATAATTAGAGCTAATTTTAGTATAACTAGACCTATGGTGCAAGCAAAAATTTTCTAGATCCAACCAAGTATGATTTAGCTAGTGCAATAGTTTATTCAATTTGATAGGTTAGTAGATGAGGGTCCGAATGACCATATCTTAAGTTTTCTAGAGATTTATGATGCTTTTAAGATCAATTAGGGCTACAAATGATGCAATCAAGTTGCATCTATTTCCTTTTTTACTTAGGGGCAAGGCTAAGCAATGGTTAAACTCACTTCTTAAAGAATCGATTACTACTTAGGATGACTTAGTTAAGAAATTTCTAAGGAGGTACTTTTCACTTGTTAAGACTACTTAGCATATAATCCTATGCTCAGTGAGAGAGATTCAAGGACCCTTTGAGGTGATGCCTACATCTTAGTCACCCACTATGGATGTAGATTTAAACTTTCTATAATGGTGTTAGTTATCCAGCTAAACAAACAATCAATGTACAATAGGTGGTACTTTAAGTGAATAAACACTTGATGAAGCCTAGAAGCTGATCAAGGGTATGGCTATAAATAATTCGCAATGTGATAATGTTATGACAAGAGTGAAAAGTAGCTAGAAAAATTGAAGCTTGATTCGATTACAACCTTAATGGCTCAAGTAAAAAGTTTCGGCATGAAAATGAAAGGGGAATAAAGTTAGTGCATGGGGTATAAGATAAGGCACTAGCTAAGTGTTCACAGCAAGTCAATTTTCTTACTAATAAAGCCTAGAATAACCCCTACAGTAATACGTATAACCAAGGATGAAGGAATCACCCCAATTTCTCTTAAAGAGGCCAAAACACAGATAAGAATACTCCATCAAGTGTTTACAAAGCTCAACAATAGAGTGAGAATGCCAATTTGGAAGAGATTCTAAACAAGTACATGAGTAATTCTAATGCAAGGTTTCAAGCTACTAAAGTTGTATAGAGGAACATTAAGGCATCTTTGCATAATTTTGAGAACCAATTAGGACAATTGGTAAGGACTATCATAGAAAGGCAACTAGGAGTTTACAAGGAAACGCTGAACCAAATCCCAAACCTATAGGATCAAAAGAGAAGTAAAGCAAGAAGGAAGATTTTATCAACCAAACAATGTTAACCAATAATGCTCCTTGGGAGGTGGCCTAAGTTTCTTCTCTTTTCGAATTCATTTGAAATAGTCTTATTAGTTAGGATAATTTTTTTTTTTTTATGGACATTGTCATTCACCTACATGGTCAATTCTTTTTAGCAACTAAACTTTGAATTTAGAATGAATTTCTTTTTCTCCTAAAAAATTTAGTTCTTTTTAGTAAAAATTATTTTCAATGATGTAAATGATTGTGAGTAAAAATGCTCATGAGATGTTATAAGTTAAAAAGGAGAATTTCAAGGAGATTTGTGAGATCATAGAGTCGAGAGAATTATGGCCAAAGTTCACGCCGTGAAATTAGTCGTAATCTTTCTCTAATAGGAATTAACAAAGAATCACATTCAAGGATCATGCCTATAATCCTCAACCATAATCATGAATGGGTAACAAGCACATGTAAGGTTATGAATCACAGCAATGATCCTGACTGTGATTTTGCTTTAATTTAAATATCACGCCTATTCTTCTTCTTCTTTACTTTCTATCTTCATGCTCTCTCTAAAAACTCCTACCCAATTAATTTCTCTCTCTAAAATCATTATTTTCTCAAATGTTTATGCATTCTTTTGTGCTTTTTTTCTCACAACAAAGGTATGTTCTTCTTGTTCCATGATTTATACTCTTAATTTCTTTATTGCGTTACAATTTAGCACATGGACTTTTTTTTATTTTTAAATATTTAAGAATGATGGATTAGATGCATGTTGAAGTTAAAATCCTTAGTTTTAGGAGTGATCTCAATAAATTATGTAATAAAAATGAAATTTTTATAAATATTAGTTGATGAACACTTTTGATGATAAGATAGTGTGAAGTTTTGAGAAAAAACATGAACTATGGGTTTAATGTGTTTATTAAGGATTTTGGTTACAATACATGCATACAATTGCTACCATTAGGATTTTAGTTGTTTCAGTTTACTCAACTTATTCTTTTGGATGTGACTAAGTCTAGAGGTGATGTTGGTGCCATTTCATTAGTTAGGACCAACTTAACATAATCCTTGAATTCTTTGACAGGGGTAATGATTGTCATTCAAATAAGGTAAAAAAAAAAAAAAAGAATCAATGTTTCCATTCCTTCTAGAGGATTGGTTTTTTGAATTTGCATGCATTTTATTACCTATTTTAAATTGTTTTGCATTTAGTTGTGAATTAGTAAAACTTAGTCGTATGATTTCATTCCTATTCCCTAAGCACTTTCAAGTTAGATTTTGATCATATAGCTAATAGGATTAAGATCATAATGCATTTTAGGGCGAACAAAAGAGATGTCCATATGTTGTTCCAAAGATTGCTAATTGATATGGTGATTTATTCTGAAGAGTTTATGCATTTCCTAAGTTTAAGCAATTGCTAGTAGGAGTTACTAATGCTAAAGTTTGGAATAAATTGAGTGGTGATAATTTTGTCTATATCCTAAAGAAGTCTAAGGCTTCTAAATTGAGAGATCTAGCCTTAAGGATTATTTACTGGGTTTTAACAAGAAGCTTTACGTACAGAGAATTCTGTAGAAAGATGGTAAATTTAGTAAATATTATTTATCTTCATAGTTTAACCAAGCACAAATTGATTAACTTAAGGGTTAAGTTAACTTTTTATTTTAAATAGCAAGCTACATATGGAGAGTTGGATATACTTTTGCTAGACCCTATATTACTAAGCTTGTGAAAAATCTATGTTTACTTTGATATATGCCTGAGATAAAGTTAGTCAAGTAAGTGGAGCCCATATTGATTGATTCCATCTGAGCATTGAAGCTTCCACCACTACCTAGGATTCCAAGAATGATCTTGAAGAAATTCAAGCAGATGGAGTTGCTGTTGAAGTGCTTATAGGGCAAAGAGATGAGCGATCTACATATGCTTAAAAGCCAAGATTGTCTATTATGGCAAAATTGAAAAGGATGATGGGAAAGACTATTAAGAGGAAGAAGAAATTGACTAGAGAGGTTAGGCATAAAAGTATAGTAGTATAATAGCTTCTTGAAGCATAAAGGATAGAAATGCCACCACCACAAGTAGATTATAATTCTAATTCTAATGGTGATGAAGATGAGGATGAGATTAAGTGAGGAAGTGATGAGGAGTGATTATTTTTTCTTCTATTGATTGTTTTCAATTTTTTTATGGATTACTATACTTTGAGACTAGTTTTTAGTTTTAGCTGCTTAGTAGTTTAGTAGTTTTTGTAGGTGTTGGCCAGTGGATAGTTATAGTTTAGTGTAATGTTTGTTTTGTTTCTTTCGACTTTACTCTTTCATATTTATTTGCAAGAATCTTAAATGTGCTTCATGAGATAAGAATTCTTATAAAGACTTTAGAGAATTTGGTATCAGTGCATTGAATTGGGGAAGTCTCGGTTCCTTTCATTTCTTCTTCCCTTCTTTGATTTTTGTTCTTTTTATTGTGTAGTCAATACACTAAGGACAATATATAGCTTAAGTGTAAGGGGAAGAATTAAGAAACTAACTACCTAACTAATTGATTTATTTAGAGATTTTGATTCACTTATATGTATAATGGGTTTGAAATGTTGAGTATCATATACTTATTTAGGCTTTTGTTTAATTATGATATCGTCTACCTAATATTATACATTGTTCATGAGAATTTACATTTTGATATATTAAGGCAACTTTATTTATTTATTTTTAAGTTTAACTATAATGACCTTAGTAAACTTTACTAGATTTGAATGATGAAATCTTTATGATGTAGATTCTTTGTTATTTAAACTTAGATTGAAACTCAATATTAGGATTGATATTGATAGGTTAAGAATTAGTTATTTGTATTTCTAAACTTGCTTTTGAGTATATTTGTCTCTTTTTGAATTCTTTAAAGCCTTTCATTCAGATTATATGAACAAATAAGATTCATCTTTTTAGAATCTCCTAAAAAAACTAAATTAGATGGAGGATAATTGAACTGAATGAAAAAAGATTCAAAAGTTGAGCCTATAAAGTGAAAACTGCAATTTAATTATGTTAAAATGTTAAAGAGTCTAGTTATGAGTCTCGTTGACTCGAGCAATTAAACTTGTAAGGTTCTTCTTTTGTATTGAATAATACCTATCAACTTAGGTGATGAGCTTGGGGTTGGCAAGTGAATGCTCACTACAAAGGTGAAGAAAAAAGTCAATGTGAAGGCTAGATTTGTGGAAAAGTGAAAACAATTAATTTGAGTTAAGTGTATGGACAATTCAAGTGAGAGTTTTAATGCCTAGTAACCTAAAATCGTTGGACTTACTAATTAATGTTCCTCCAATGAAAATAAATAATAGGGAAATGATTAGAGGATAAGTTGATGTAATATATATCTAATCTAAGTCTTTTGTGTTTAATGAGGAAAAAGGGGAGAGATGTCTATACTCAAGTCATAGCAGTGAAATGCCTATAAATCTCTTTTACTTTGTTAATGCTTGTTTTGATTTTTAGTTTAATTCTTGTTTAAGTGATTAATGATGGGAATATAGTTATTTTGGTTATTAATCTAGTTAATTTTATAGGATTTTGAGCTTTATTTGTTTAATTTTTATTTTCAAGGACTTTAGAGACATTTCATGAACTTTCAAGAATATTTATTAAGTTTCAGAACTTATTTGGATAGAAGTGTTAATGAAGGACTAAAGTGTAAAAATTTCAAGTAAGAAAAGAAGTCTAGAAAATAACACAAATGAAGACCATGGTCATGGCTCATGCCCGTGTTCCCTACGTCCTCAATTTCCATTGAATTTTCAAAGATTTTCGACAAAGTGCAAGTACATGTTCAAGCTCTACGACCATGTACCTAGCCCATAGATATGCAATGATTTTAAAATCTTATATTTTTGTTAGATTTCCTTTGCAAATTTTTGTTAAACTCTTATAAATAGATGTTTAGGTCTAGGTTTACAAGAGAGAGCCCATTGGGAATAGTTATAAGTTAGAATTATATTGGAAGTGTCTCCTATTTGTCATTTATCTTCTCTTAATTTCATCATGTTGTTTCTTTGAATCATTCTTAGTGAATCGTCATTTAACCCTCGTTCTTATTGCAACAATTTTTTTATTTAATGTATGATATTATTTGTTGATAGTCAGTTTTCACTTATTTGACACTTAGCCTTTTGTCTACCGAGATGCTGCGTAACCAACTCTCTTGGCATTCGTACTGGATAGATAATACACAACATTTATGCCGAGTATAAGAAGCGCTCCTGGTTTGAATTCAAGTCTATGGCACAAACGGTTATCATAAGTACGGTTTTATTACACAACCGCCTACTACCCCTACATATTAGGGGAGATGTCAAGTCAAAAAGCTTCTACATGTCTTAACAGTTATCCCAACAACTGCTTTAGACGCTACAACCATCTATAAATATCAAAAAGAAACTCTATAAGGTCTCTTGACACTTTTTATTTACATACTTACTATACTAAGTTACCTTACTAACTTAGGTATCGGAGTAGCCGCACCAGACTAACCTCAATACTAAGTATTTCGCTTTCTTTTATAGGATTTTTCCTCATCCCAAAATTCACTAATAACATTATTCTTTGAAGATTTAATTACACTGTTCATATTTTTGCTAAATTAGTATTTACTTAGGTTATTAGTTTGATGTCTAAGTTTATTGTTTGTAACACGAGTCCTTTAATGAACAAGCCCATGTAATTAAAAGGAATTGAGTATGTTAAGAGATTAGGTACTAATTTCTCTAGATTATGATAACTTAAAACGGCCAACTTGATAGTAGGATCCAAGGTCTTAATGCGATTATAAGATACTCTACTTAGAAACAATTCGAGTAAAGAGGATCTCAAGATTAAGAATTAGCTAGAGACACAAGTCCAATCAGTTCAAATTAGCTATCTCTACGGTATAAAGAATAATTGAGATTGAAAAATTGCGAAGAACTAGGTAGTAAATAACAACCATTTACTAAGGATTATATACTCTATAATTTAATTGAATTATGCTTATTTATTTTAATTAACTTATCGATTTTGTTTAGTTATTTTATGCATTCTTATTTATTTTATCATTCTTATTTTATTTTATCATTCCTTATTTGTCTTTACATTTTAATCATAATTATCCTATATCATTAACTTAGATAATTGGTGATTTAAGGTAGATTTTAGTATCCTATGGTTCTCACATAAATGGTTCCTTATGGGATCGATCCTCAAACTTAAAAGTTGTTTAATCTATATTATAATTTGACTAGGTATACTTATCTGACACATACACATGTAATCAAGTTTTTGGTGCCATTACTAGGGAGCCAAAAGAGTAACTTAGTTAAGATATAAAAAAAAAGGGGGGGCAATGTTACCGTTTGTACCTAAAATTTGCAAAGTTTTTCAATTATACACCTTAACTTTTATACTGTTTTAATATACAGCCAATTAAAGTTTCACTTGTATTAATATAAACCTGTGTTAACTTCCCCTAACATCAATAGTCCAATAGATAGCATGAGCCAATTACATGATAGCACGTAGATTATTTCTTCTTACATCTCCACATCACCTTTTTATTTCTTAGTTAGACATCCATGTTAGCCATCCGCATCAGTACCCCGTTGAAAACATAAACCTTAAAAACATCTAATCACCCTCATTAACACTTAAATCCCATCTCTTCTCCTCTATTCAAAACCCTAACTCTGTAAGATGTTACCCTAATCTTGTGAAGTGCTAACCTAGTATCATCAATTTGGAAACCTACAAATCCTAAAATCGCTACCCTAACCCGTCAAGTGTAGGAAAGTCGAAATCTTATTGATTAGGTTATTATTGAGAACCTAGAAGTGGAAAATATGTCATTTATGAATTCCATAAGCTTGTCATGGTCTTCCTATAATTGTAGCAGTGGGGTTGTCTTCTACAAGTGTTGTTTGAAAGCTAGGATTTCAATTACAAGAACAGAAGCAAATGCAAGAAGGAGATTCTATGGATGCCCTAGGTTCAGTAAGGTAAGTTGAATGTTGGAACGGAAACTATAAAAAAAATAATAATAATAACTATATATGAATGTTTCAAATTTTTTAAGGAAAAAATTTTCAAAAAATTGATATTTATATATGAAGTTTTTAAATTTTTATGAATCATTGACTGTTAGTTTAATTTGATTTTATGGATGAAAATTTTCAATAGATTCACATTTATCTGTAAAGTTTTGACATTTTTATGAATTGATATTTATCACTCGGAAATGGATACTTATGAATGAAATTTTTCTAAAATATGCAGTCTTAGTTGTTTGTAATATGTAGTACAGTTAGTTTGGGGGACAAGTTGTTGTGGGGAGCTTATGTTGCAAGTTAGAAGTGAAAAAAGAAAAAAATTTACTTTTGGTTGTTGTGCAAGGTCTTTTTGTATGTATTAATTGGTCATGAATTAAGTCACTAGGAATAATCTATTTTGATAATTGGTAGGAACTAAAGTTTTTTTATGCTATGAACTATGAAGATATTGATCTATTTGTTATCAATATTGCATTGTGAATAGTAGGTGGAAGGCTATAATTTTTTTGCATGGTTAGTTGTAGCTAAGGTGCAATGCATAAGGAAGAGCTTATAATAAAGGAGTTATCTACAATTGATTTAGATGAAGTGTAGGAAGACAAAGCATGACTGATGGAGGAGAATGAAATATCAAGGAAGCTTCTTGTAATGCAATCTAACAAAGAAGAATCAAGTGGAGCTCAATTGGAAAGTATGAAAAAAAAAAAAAGAAAAAAAAAAAATTGCTAAAAGATTGTAATATACAGTTAAAAAGATATGTCATTATGTACAAGTGGTGTTTGATAATCACTTGGTGTTGTATTGTTGTGAAGTTATTTTGGGGTACTTAGTACTAAGATAGTTCTATTTTGTCAAAAGTATTATTAGGGTAATTAGTTTTGTTAGGAAGTTATTTTGGGGTAATCTATACAAGTGGTGTTTTATTTTACTGTTTTGGGGTAGTTATTTTTATTGGGAAATTGTATTATTATGGTGTAAATCCATTGAGACTTATGAATTTTGTCAAATGTAAAATGCTAATATCAAATTATGCTATACTGTTGATCATTCATTCAGGCATGGAATTTAACAACTAGAACAAATGTTTTTTGTCCATATATTACAGAGTTGAATTCGCCAAATAAAAATAGGAAAATCTTATAAATACTAGCTCTACATCCATAATCATGCATAGATTCCTATATTTTAAAAGATAAAAGAAAACATATATAATTCTAGATATTCTTATAATAAGATTTATGCCTTCTAATGAAAAATAAGCTAAGCACATTTAATATGTAGCAAATATTGCAAATACACTCATACCATAAAAAAAAAAAAAAAGAAGAAGAAGAAGAAAATACCACTCCAATGAAATTTTTGAAAGATGGTGGCGTGCAAGGCAACAACCTGCTATTCCATAGATGTCTATGATACAAGGTAGCGATTCAACATTTTGTAATAATGTTCGGCTATTTGAGAATTCAATATTACAGCATAAAACTAACATGCATTCAATTCAATTGAAACCTAAAGAAGCTTTATATAAGTGATAGTAAATAAAGAAGCTTCATCTTCAAAATTGCAATAAGCCAATGCTTCCTTTTTAATTGGATATGTTTACAAAGTATAAATATTTTGAATTGATATGCTAAGTAGAAGCATTGCAAGAATTAGTTAATCACAACTATTGACATTTACAAAAAAACAAGACCCCCTCTACCAATTATGAAAAATAGCACAAAAAAGGCTTGTCTATACATGCAAATATTCACAATAGACAAGTGGTCCTAGCTAAACACAAAAATAGAAAACCTTACAAACAACTTTCAAGGAAACCATGTACATAGCCACTACACCTTCACTTATCTATGCACATCCCAAAAAGAAAAAGGCATGTTTGTACATGTAAATGTTTACATCTTGGGTAATTTAACTCTCTTATGTGGAGACATTCGCCTCATTATCCTTGTCACTTGTCTCTTCCAAGTTAATATGTGAAGGCCTAGTCCACCTCTTCTTACAAAAGTTCGTTATGGCAATCTGATCACTACTATGGCAAGGAACCAATTTCGGCCTTGCCTTAGGTTCTTAGGGTTGTTATGCTACTCGTGCCTCTTCCACATTGGCTTGCAACTATGCTTGGCGTATAGCCATCTACTCTCTTCTTTACTATTTATGAAAATGAGTAAAGCAAGCCTTCTTAATCCTCTCATCTTAAGGAGAAACATGTGCCATATTTGTTGTGATCTATATCGTGATCAAACTAACAATTAGTCTAGTTTTGTATACACATACACACACACATACATACCCTACTCTAGAAGGAAAAGGAAAAATATGTACCAAAGGTACATGCTGCCTAGTGTTGCTTTGAGGTTCTACGGAATAAGTGACATTCCTTAGCACATTGCATAGGTGTTGGCTACATAAAGAAGGAGCTGGTGTTGATTCCTGGTCAATATGTAGTTGTATGCACTGCTAAAGCAAACAGGCAAACATTATAAATGCATTATCATAATCTCGATTAGTTATATGATAGTAGGTTTGAACACCAACCTCACTTAGCAGTCTAATACCCTTACCCATTTAACCTTGCTCTTTAGTAGTTTCTCTAACCTCACTTTGTTCTTTTTATTGGAAGAATGATAACATGTTACTTCTCAACTATCAAAACAATAATAAAAGAAAAGTACAAAAATAAAAGATATCAAAACAATACCAAAAGAAAAGGTCAAAAATAAATATGGGGAAGAAGAACCTGTACTGTATACATTCTTTTGAAGCTTGAATAAAACAAATGATTATTTATTGAAAACTAGTGCACAAAAATGAACAACATAATATTTCTAGCTTGGATTACTTAGTTTTTTTTTTTTTCTTTCAAAAAGCAGTCTCACGTTACTATATTATGATGCAGTAATATAAATATGTCTACACTACTAATTCACTTCCTAATTTGGATAATATTAGTAAGGGTTGTCTAACAACAACTTAGTTCATTCCAAAATAGAATAGGACATACAAAGTTTATTCTAAAACATAGCTCAACAGTAATATACAGTTGAAAATTTTGCACCTTAGCCTTTTTCTTCTTCTTATCAAGACAACTCCTAACATTATGTCCATTTTTTTTACAATGCTTGCAAGTCATCATACAGCATGGCTTAGTGTACCCCTTACTAGGCTCTCTTTCCTCCCTTCTCTAGCTCTTCTTCTTTCGTCTAAGGACTTTCTTTAACTTTCTTTATTATTAGTGGAATCATCGCTGGCCGTTTAGTCTTCTTCTAAAATTTAAAACTAGGTATTAGATCAATTGCATGGCTATATGTGCACCTGTACCTTTCGATTGAGTACCAATCGCTAACATAGTCATCTAGGTCTCTACCAATATTCAATATAGCGCTACAACCGTATTGACATGGTCTTCCATTTAATCCCTATGCTTGGTAAGTATAAGCCTTCGCCTCCAAGTTAACAACACATGTATCCCCCTAACTATGGTCTTTGAAGGACATTATGCCATTAGGTTGTAGATGGCAATTAAAACTAGGATTTTTACACCTTTCTATCTTTCAACACACACAAGTAAGAAACTTATGTGTCATACTTTCCATGTCTTCCCTCTTTTGCACAATCCTTATCATGACCTGCTTTCTTATATATTCCATCATTGAAATTATAGACATGTATCTAACTTCTAAAATAGTAGAGTTGAATGCCTCAAACATGTTATCAACTACATTGCACTTACAATCATATCAAAAGAATGCCCTACACCATCGACTTAGATTTATCCTCATCATGTTCTCATGCGCTACTAGCTTTAAAGCTGACATCCAAGCAATTGTTTCATCAAACTTTACTGTAGTTGTTTGCATGCAACCCAAAATAACCTTTGTAATTTGGCACCCTTGTGTTTCTTTTGCCAATTTGCAAAGAAATGGTAAGCACAAAACCTATGCTCCACCAAGGGGCAGTGTTGTTGCATCACTTCCATTAGACCCTGCAATATAAATAGCATCTGTAACTTGTTAGCACATGTAAAAGAAATGTTGGTGCATGTAAACAAAGCAAATAGATTAATATGTACCTTTTGCATATCACTAATGATGGTGAACCTAAATGAGTGGATACCAACCAAAGGTGATAATGTATACAAGAACCACTTCTAAGTCTCCATGTTCTTACCTTTTACATAAGCCCAAGCAATAGGATACATTTGATCATATGCATCCTATGTAACTACAGACAACAACTTTCCCTTTAAAAAGCACCCGTTAAGTCTTAAAATAGGCCTATACCCTTCAATAAATGCCAACCTACATCCTTCTAAGCAAATGAAGAGCTTCCTAAAATATAGCGAACCACCAACAATGGGCCTCTTAGCAACGACATTAACAGTATTCTCATGTCCTTTAGATGCTTTCCTTAGCACATAAGCATAGTCCTACACTCTACTAATCTCAAACTCATACCTGCTAAGTATTTCTTTTATGGCTTTCTCTTTTGCGTGTCTGCATTGACCGTATGTCACCTATACTTGCATCTCCTCACAAGTAAGTTTTTTTATCTCATCCAGCTTCATGTGTAGTGTAAGTTATAGACAAGAGAGAAACTGTTTTGCTATAACATGGTAAGTTACTCTTTTCAATACAAATTTGGGCCTATAGTTCGTACAATGATTCTTAATAAAAGTTTTCTCTACAAAATCGCCACTTTCGGTCTCCTAGGAAGCATATATAGCAAATAGGCATTTCTCTGTCTCACATTTGTATTGGACTCTCCTTTCATCAACTAGTTTAAGCTTTAAATCACGTTTATGGTTGTCACATCCCGACATAGCACAAGATGTACCATTACATAGGAATACCTGTTTGTACTCAACAAAAGCTTTATTTATAACAAAGAAGTATTACAACGAAGTTCAACTTTATACCTATTTATACAAAAAGTACATTCGTTAAACTTATCCAAACCTAAAATAAAATATTTATTTATTTATTTTTCATATGTATAGATCCTTTATAGAAATAAGAACAAAATACTGCAAGACTCCTTAAAAAGCGGCTGACTCCATCTTAAGCGCTTTCAAAAAACTTTTCCCCTCAACTAATGTTGCCCTGTCAAATCTCTTCCTAACCTAAGGATACACAAGTATCCCCTCAACTCTCTGTGAGCTAAGTGAGAGTAGATAAAACAAAACACAGAACAAGCACAATACATACTCACCTAGATCAATAACATAAGATATTCAATTTCATAATCCAAGTTACCAATACAAACTGTTTATGTAAGAAGTTAGTGCCATGCTCGTGCACGTAACATGCACCAGTACTGATATCTTATACTTTTTTAATTCTTCATTCGGTTAGTCGACATAACTGAGCATCTGAATACTACGTCCAGGAACCTAAGGTAACAAGGAGCTTCCTAAAAGTAGGACCCCTAACAAAAAAAAAACTACCCATTGTGGCTTGAAAATCCAATACGTAGTTAGTCATACATCATGGCTAGAATAAGTTGAGCAATACAGTTCTATATACTCAAAAACTAACTCAGCAATTTTGAAGCTTTCAAAAACTTAACCCATAAGTCCTTTCATGCCGTGCATTCCATGAATAAAGTGAACAGTATAATGGCCCAATATTAGGCATGAATCACAAGTTCTACATTATAAACAATTCAACTATCTCAACTTCAGCTTCGTTTCTTAGCTTTTTATTACATTCCTTCACATAGAGTTCACTTAGGTAAACTCCCTAAACAACAATTCAGTTTCTATGTTTTCCAAACAGAAATACATATCGATGAATTAGTCATACATAAGGAAAATTTCACCTTTTCAACACAATTCAACAGAATCAAGTATCTAATTAATCCAGCACATCATTACAATTCATAACATAATTGACTCTAAGTTAAGTAGATATAGGTTTCCTTACATGAAAACAGAAATTTCCACTTACCTAAGCTTGAAAGTGGTGTAAAATCCTAAGCTTCACGATATGGTCCTTCCTCACCTATCACACCTAGGAAAATATATACAAACCCTAAGTCAACTATAGGTTGATACTAAGTACTTATGCGTTTTCACTTTTGCATTTCTAAGCTTATTTCGATTATATCTTATTCATTTCTTACACAATTTTAATAAACTTTATATTATCACGATCATTATTTTAATTATTATTAAGATATCTTAAGAATCATGCTTAATCAATATTGTCAAATGTCCAAAAATACGCTTTCATATTACCAATTCGACTATACGTTAATATAACTTTATAATTATCTCAAATAAATCTTAAATCTAAATTAAAAATCCTAAAATTACTCATTTCTCGAGCTAGTCGACATTCATTATGTACTAAAAAAATATAATCCTTTACATATTTAACAAATATCATATTAGCATTAATTAGTATATCATATTTTAGGCTAATCTATAGGTTTATATTATGAAAATACATGATAAATAGTATATGAGTCCAATTAATTCCACAAAAAATCCTATAAACTCACAAAAATATGTAGTTTAATTATTGGTCATGAATTATATTAAACTAGCTATTATCTATTTTTCAGAAAATAGCGATTTTAACTCAACATTAGTAAAAATTAATCAAATAAGTAAATTTAGTCACAAGATAAAATTAAAGTGCCCCAAACATCATTATGAACTTTTAGAAATCATAATACATAGGACTCATACTTTGATTTTGTTAAAAACTAATTAATTCCATAAAACAGCAAAATTGCCTGTTTTATCCAAAATAATTACAATAAATAGTAAACATGATTATCTTTAAAAATTATTGTTATTGTAATTAAATACATATATTAGGTATGTTACATACAAATTTTCAACTTGAAAGGACATTATTTAATATTTCTAAAATTTAATTCAATTTTCATCCAAATAGAGACATTTCTTAAGGATCTTATATTTTCAATAATTATTTCACTAAAATAAAATTACTACATTAATCTACACATAAAACAACTCTAGAAAACCAAGTTTCATAATTAAATAACATCATTTGCTATTTTTACAAAATTTACAAAGTTTCAATTACAAACTTAGTTTACATAAACCGGCAGTCTCCAACCTCTAGGCTCTAGCCACCCAGCGTTGTCAGAAAACCTCCTCCGATAGTGCTTTCCTTGACCCCAAATTGCCACCACAATAAGATTCCTATAACCTTTTGAACCAGCTTGATCAAATTTTGTGCTCTATTTTTTTATTCTAATTTTTTTTTTGAAATTTTCTTTAATATTTTTCTTTTATTTTTAGATTTCTAAAATGTTGTTTGTTAAGTGTGCATGACCTATTTATATTTTTCAAATGGATTAGGATTAATAAAAATTTGGCATGTGGATTACACATATCATTTTCTTAATTTTTCAAAGCATGAGATATCATTTTCTTATTATTTGCCTTTTAACTCATCAATTTAAATTGATCCTTGGCTGCCATATCATAAGATGACTCATCCTTTCAATTTTTTATTAATTTTCCATTTTTTATGTAAATTTACCTTATTTTAATAATAATTTATTATTATATTTGTGTATTTAATACAAATAATGCATATTCTATGTAAATACATGTATATTACATATAATTTATGATTTTTATAAGTTAAATAACTTATCTTTAATATATCGTTATATTTAAATGCTCAAATTTTATGTTTTTTATATTTATTAATTTTAGTGATAAATTGACGTTTTCTTAAATTAATATTTTTATATAGCTTATTTTGAGAAATTAACTTTACTTGAATTATTTCGTCTAATTTTTCTAACTTTAATGTGAAGTTTAAAATTAAACGAATATTATAGCCTAGTGCCCTAAATTTAGAGACTCAGATCCTAAGATAATCGTTTGGGCTTAAAATCTTGGGTTAGTACAATAGTAGATTGCATAGTCACTCATCGCTTATTTGAATTAAGCAAGACTCTCAAAAACTATTCCAACACCTATGTATTGGGCTTTCGTTTTAGGATCATAGTAATCCTTAGTCTTCACTCTACAATGTAGTCAGGCGACATAACAATCTTCACTAGATTCAGATATGAAACTCCCTTCATCACTTGAAAATAGGTAATCATTGCTTAGATGTGAATTCTGACTTCCCTTGGAGTCATCATCTTCCCTTACCCTTTTCCGCATCTCATCTCTGTAATCCTCAAAAGTCATGTCTATAGGAACCTGTAAGCCCTTAACTACGTACTTACCCTTGGTAGCAATGTATGCCTTCTTCTTTTGTCGAGATGTTAAGACATCTTCATCGTCATCGTTTGATAAACACTCAACTTCCTCCTCAATTGTGTCATCTTCAAGATCTAAGTCCTAACCACTAACAATATGAGTCTCTATCTACTTACGATGCTCAACATATACATGACCACTCCTTAAACCCTTCAAGATTCCAACCATAATACTATATGCCACAACATTGTCTAAATGCATTAGCCTATCTATCTAAGACTTGCCTGGGATCTAGAACCATATGTTGGTTATGTTCATTTAGTTGGTTTCTTTAAGAAGGGACAAAAGGCATTCTTCTCCTAGCAATTCAACCTCTATTATCTACTACATCTATATTCCTCCCTTGTAAACTAAGTTGTTTCCCTCACCATCAAAGGTCTCCGCAACATGAATGTTTAGGTTTACCCTGTAATAGGACCAACTTTGGAATAAGCAAGTGAATAGTAAATTATTAACAATAGCAAGGGCAATCAATGTATGCATATGGGATGAGTAAACTAATAAAGGTTTAGGATGACATAGATATTATAATCCATGACAAAGAAATGTTGCTTTTACCTGTATTATTATTTCATTCTTATGTTACAACAATCCTATCTAATTATTATTAATTTCAATAGACTTAGTTGTGGACTTTTATTGTACATGTCCTGTTTATGTACTCTACATATACAAAATTGGTATTTTTCTATGATTCTTAAGTTCATTCAATCTGAAAAAAAAAAAAAAAGGTTTTTCATCAAATATAGCCCCAAGCTCTAAGAGTATCACATCTTACTTTAAGATACTACATGCCATATAATTAAGGCAATATATGTAAAAAAAACACCCGATAAAATACAGAGTAGTGATACCACAATTGTTATAGGACATTTGAAGCTTAAATGCTATATGCATATAATGACAACTATTCTTCAAGTTTGTAAAATAAATAAATAAATAAACCATAAAGTGTAAATGTGATATAAGGCAATCGAATAAAAAACCAAACAAAAGCAATTGAAAAAAAAACCAAGACACACAAAACCAACATTTTTAACTAGCATCAACAGTAGTGGTTTTTGTTATTTATTCTATGTTAGCACCAGTTAAGTGAATACAAAAAACAAACAGAACACATAAAGGTAGTGCCTTTTTCATTAAGTTAGGACCACATCTACATATCAATACAAAACCGCAATACTATTTTAAACCAACACCAATGAACCATAATATCCTAAGTCCCTAACATAAAAAAACATCATCTTCTTTTTACATATCAAACCCAAATTTCAAACTACTACAAGCAGCGAAAGGGATGAGATATGTACCTTATATCATCGCTCCTTCGTCTTACCATCTCTTTCGTTAAGTAGAAACACTGGCAAGACATCTTTTCTAAGGCTTCATTGAGAGGGTTGATTTCACGTTAGGGATTACATCAGTATTTTCACTCTATTAAGGTTACTTTAATTAGCGAAGGTTTCATTATTTTGTTTTTATTTGAAAGAATTTTTTTACTTTCAATTTGCTGAAGTGTATTGTTGAGTTTTTTCCTTTTCGTATGTAGACAGGTGAGTAGGAAAGAGAAAATATTATTTGGAGATGTAAAGTGAAATAATCTACGTATCATCATGTAATTGGCTAATGTTGCCTCCTAGACTACTAGTGTTAGTGAAAGTTAACAAAGGTGTATATTAATGCAAGTGAAACTTCAATTGAGTGTATATTAAAATAATATAAAAGTTAAAGTGTATAATTAAAAAACTTTGCAAAGTTCGGGTACAAATGGTGGCATTGTCCCTAAAAAAAACCCTAATTTCCTAATTATTTTAACATTTTTATAATAAACCCTCCTCATAATTGTTTTAGTATTTTTCTTTATCAGCATGCTTCAAGTGTTACAATTATTAACCAAGGAATTATATGAAGAGATAGATTTAATCATAGAGCCAACAATGTTAAATAACAACAATCTTTGAGAGACAACCTAAGTTTGATCAATCTTTTTTTTTTTTCAACTATTTCATTAGTTTATTTTGTCTATTTTTTTTTTCAGTTAGTATTTTTCCCCTACTTCGAATGATTTTTATTAAAAACAGTTTTGCATTTTATCATACAATAGATTATGAAGTTGTCATCCAATTCAATTATTAGTTGAGTTATTTATGTGCTTTAATTCATTTTAGGTTTAGATCTTTCAAAGTAATTTCAAGCAATGAGTTAAAGGGAATAAAAGTGAATCAAATTCAAGAATCGAAGAACACGGTCAAAGTTCATGGTTGTAGACTTAGAATATGGGCTTAGACCATGATCTTTTGGAAATTAATTTCAAGAGAAAGTGGAAAATTATCAAACAAAAGATCCACAACTAAAACCATGCCCATGGTCCAAGACCATACCTATGGTTTAGTCATGGACCATAGATATGCTAGGGTTTGCAATTTGATGCAAAGGTGAGAACCATAGCTACACTCTACGGCCGTGATCCTTAATCGTGTTCTCTTTCGAATTTAAACATTGCGAGAATTTCCTCTCCACTTCTTTGTAAACTCACACTTTCTCTTTGAAATACATTTATCTTTCAATTTTCTCTCTACACTCGCATTAAAAATCTCACAAATCTTTATGATCCAATTACTTGTACTTTGAATCTAAAGTATGTAAATCATCCATATCCATTTATTTTCTTAGATTTGTTGATATGCATAAAAATTACGTTTTTACTTAGGGTTTCATGAAAAACAATATGACTTGTATGTGTAGAAACTTTAGTTTCTAGGAGAGATAATGTGATAAAATATGTTACTTTCTCATTATTTTTCAAAAATTAGTTAAAAAACACTTGCTTGCTAAATATTGAAACTATAGAGAATAGAGAGTTATTTCTTATGTTGAAGAAAAAGGAAGAAAAGTGATGGAATCCATGTTATTGACTTGTTAATATTGTTATTAGCATGTGATTTGTAGAATTCATGTTAGAAAACTTGCAAAACTTTTCATTGATCGAATTTGTATGCGATTAAAGCAATTCACATGATTCATAAATTTTGCAATATTGATTGAAATTGTTGATATAAAATCCATTTCGACATGCTATAAAATTCAAGTTAGTTATATGGAAGTTGTTGTTGAACCAATTACACATGAAATAGATTATAGAAAAGAAGTTTTTGTCAACAAATTATATTTTGAGTGCTAATTTTCATATCAATAAAGATTATGAATGAAAATATGATTAAATCACGAATTAATCTTAGGATTTCACTAATCTATGACTTTATAATTGTTAGCATTCCATCATACAATTTATTACTAATTCAATATCTTATATCTTGCTCCATTGAATACATTAGCAATAATTTAATTATTAATTTTTTGTCTTGCTAGATTATTGAATTAGCAAATTAATTCATGGAGTATTGCTATATTTCTTTAGCACATGAGTTATTTTTATCAAAGTTAAAATCTTATTTTGTTTTTTAATTTCAGAAACATGTTGAGATTGAAACATACAACTTATAAGAACTCTTTAAGTGCCACTCCTACGCATCTCCTATTGACATTTCAGGAATTTTAGCAAAAGAATATTGTGTTAAGGCTAGGATGGATGTGCCTTTTGCCTACCATGGTGTCTAACCATCACTATTACTGCCTATGCTAAACGCCTTAGAAGAGGAGAGATTAAAGAGGAAGGCGAGGATGAAAAGTGATCTTTCCTTTACATTTTTATTTCTTTTTTAAAAGACTTGGTTTAATCTTTCTTATTTTGAATGACTTACTCTCTAAATTATTTATAATTACTCTTTTTCTTTAACTGTTTAATATTTTGTTAACTTATTCTTTTTATTTTTTTTTTCTAAATAGTTCGTTTTGATAGATGCAAAGAAAACCTCATGCTTAATTAGATCAATGGAATTTAAATTTTAAACTTCAGACTTTTCTTAAGAGTCACTGCTAAAATTGGAGAAGTCTTTGTTCTTTTTAATTTATTATTTTTTCTCCCACTTTGTTTTGATATGCACTATTATTATGTATATTAAGGATAATGTATAACTTAAGTATGAGGGAAAATGATAGGTTCTATATGTTACTAATTGAAATTTACACTTAAGCTTTTGAATTTTTCCTAAATTAGAAAATTTTAGAAATTTACACCCCTAAATACAGACACACATATATACATACACACATACATACATATATATATAAAACAAGTGATTTTTATTTTCCTAAATTTGCTCAAATCTTTTACGAATTCAGAATACTTTGCTAAATTGAAATAGTTAAATCCTTATGATTCATAGTTCTCTATTACTTAAACTTAGACTTTGATTAAGGATTAGGATAGATATAGACAAGTTAAGGATTAGGATAGATATAGATGAGTTAAAGTTTAATTATTATTTCTAAACTTAATTTAAAAGATAGTTATCTATCTTTCTTTTTAAAAAAGAAAAAAATTATTTTTTAGATTAGATGAACAAAGGATATTTATCCTTTAAAAGTTGCTTAAAAAATTGAAATAATTGGAGGTATTATTGAATTAACAAAATAATAGTTGAGAATTGGTAAGATAGATCTTAGTTCTTTAGAAGAGTAAGACTCTTTCTCATTAACAATTGGCAAAAAATTATAAGGGCTAAATTTATAAGGATTGGCTTTGGTATGTTAGAAAAATAAGGTACGTTTCCAATGCTAATTAAGCTTTAATAAAAAAAAAAAATAACTTGAGTTTAAAAAACTTTCTAATAAAAATTGAAAAAAGCAAACGGATAATTAGAGAATAAATTAATGTAACATACATCCAGTTTAGTTTTTCATAATTAATTATTAAGTAAAGATTTGTTGATGTTTATTTTAATCCCTAGTTTAGTTTTTGTTTAAGTGATAAGGCTAATTCTAAATTATTTGGATTGATTACTAAAATTTAATAGTTCTTAAGGGTTATTATATAAGTGTTATAAAGGTATTATTAAATTAAGGAAAGAGTAATTCTAAAGGAATTTCACTATACTATTCAAACTTGAGGGTATATTTTTCAAATAATTACTTTTAATTACCTTATCCTTAAGATGCTTTTATTTTGTTTTGACGTTATACTTAAGGATAAGTAAAAGCTTAAATATTAGGGTATTTGATGATGTCAATTTAACATACATATTCTATAGTTATTTTGGCTTATCTTAGTTATTAATCTAGTTAATCTTATAGTATTTTGAGCTTTATTTGTTTAATTTTCATTTTTAGGGATTTTAGAGGCATTTGATAAACTTTCAAGGATTTTTATCAAGTTTTAGAGCATATTTAGATGAAAGCATTGATCAAGGACTAAAACAAAAGAATTTCGAGTGAGAAAGGAAGTCTAGAAAAACCATGGTTGAAGACCACAACTATGGTTCATACCTATATACTTGAAGTTCTCAATTTTTATTGAATTTTCAAAGATTTTAGATAAAGTGTAAGTATACCCCTCAGTTCCATGACTGTGTATCTAACTTGTGAACATGCAATTTTACAAATTTATATTTTTGTTATGTTTTCTTTGTAGATCTAGGTTAAACTTCCATAAATAGATGTTTAGGCTTAGGTTTACAAAAGAGAGCTCCCTTCAAAGAATTATAGGTTAGAAGTATAATGGATGTCTTCTCTTAATTTTATCACGTTGTTACTTTAAATTATTCTTAATGAATCATTATTGAACCTTAGTTCTTATTGCAATAATTTCCTTTTATTCAATATATGGTATTATTTTTTGAAAATCTAATTATACGGTTTATATTGTTGTTGAATTAGTATTTACCCAGGTTACTAGTTTGATGTCTTAGATGCCCCATTTAAAAGAAATTTGGGTAAAAAAGATTTCAAGATTAAGAATTAGCTAGAGACGCAAGTCTTGTTAATTTAGATTAGATATTTCCATGGTTCAAAGAAATAATTGACATTGAAAAATTATATAAAACTAGGTGGGAAATAATAACGATTTATTAAGGATTATGTACTCTATAATTTAATTGAATTATGCTTATTTATTTTAATTAGTCTTATTTATTTAGTTTAGTTATTTTATGTGTTCTTATTTTATTTTATTATTCTTTATTCATCTTTACTTCTTAATCACAATTATCCTATATCGTTAAGTTAGATAAATAGTGATTAACAATATATTGTTGGTAATTGAGGGTTCTCATATGAATGGTTTCTAGTGAAATCAACACTTAAACTCATAATTCGTTTTATCTATATTATAACTTGACCAAGTATACCTACCTGATGTATACGTATGTAATTAATGATAAGGCTAGCTTTGAATTATATAGATTAAGTATTAAATCCTAGTGTAGTTTTTGGTGTATTAATGCTTTAATGTTATAAGGATATTGTTTTGTAATAATGAAATAAGACAGGTAATTGTTTGAGATGAAATTGTTGAGTCTTTAGATGTTGATTTAAGGATATAAATTTTTTATTTCTATTTGAGCTATATGACGGTAATTGGATTTTATACACATATATTGTCCTTAAGAATTTGATAATATTTATTTTAGGGCAATTTTGTTAGTATTTTAGTGGTTTTTTTCTTATGTTCTTTTAGGATTTGGGACTTATTTTTGAATTGTTTCATTTATAGGTTTCGTTGGAGGAGATTGTAAAAGGTTTTACTAGATTTTTTTGATGATTTGGTGAAGTTTTAGAGTTTTGATGAAGAATATGTTTGAAAATATTGACAATGAAGAAAGATTGTGTTGAGGATTGATGATAAGAGAAGATTACAGTTAGGTTTAAGCCTGTGATTTTTGCTCGTGATCCTTGTGACCATGTATTTTGATAATTTTGATAGTAAAGGGAATCACACCTGAGGTTCACAACTATGATCATGGGTTATGATTATGTTATTTTGAAAATAATTCTTTATTTTGAAAACCTAAGTCTTGTGTATTATAAATAGGAGTCTGAGGGAGAGTTTGAAGAAAAGAGAGAAAAAGAGTAGAGCTTAAGGGTAAGGTTGAGTAAGGTTGTTTTCTTTTCTTTTTTCTTTGTTTTCTTTTATGATTTAGTTACTTTCTTAATAGGTCATTATTAAACCTTAGTTTTCGATATAATAGTTGTCTTTATTTATTTAATCAATGATATTTGCCATTATAATCTAATTACACTATGCTTATTTGCTATTTGAATTAATATTTACCTTAGTTGTTAATTCAATATCTAATTTCATCTTAGAAATTACAAAATCATATTGTGGGTAAATCTATGTGATTAGAAGAAATTAGAATAGAACTAAGCAACAAGCTATTAGTTTCTCTTGATTTTGGTAACCTAATAGTGAAATTTAAGAGTTTAACGCAATCATGATATATTTTATTATAAAAGTAATTTAAGTAGGATATAATTAAAATTAGGAGTTAATTTGAAAAGCAATCCCAATTAACTTAAATGAGGAATTCTCATGGTCCAATAAATAATTTGAGGTTGAATGTTGCATAGTGTTAGTAGTAAATAATAGCTTTACTAAGGTTTATGGAGTTTTTAATAATTTTGTCTATGTTCTTTTGTTTTATGTTATTTTATTTTATTGGTTTTAGTTTATGTTAATTTAGGTTACTTTAATAATTAAGGTTTTAAATTTATTAATTTGAGCTTAATTGCTAAGTTTGGAAATTGGAAAAATAAGGAGAATTACTAGTAGTTCGAGTACTTTAGTTGTATAGAAGTCTTTGAAGGATTGATATATGAACTCAAATTTGCTTTAGTATAATTTGATAGCTATTCTTGCCTTAAGTCAGGTTAAAATGAGATAGAGTTGTTGCTATAGATTTTTTCATGCCAAAATTGCATCTTAAATATATGATTATAGCATTTGAAATGAAATTGTATCTTCATAATGCGATTCTAAATCAACTAGTTGAAAACATGTCTTAGAGACACGATTTGTAGTTGGCTACATAAAATTGCAACTTTAAGTCACGATTTTGGAGTAATTTGAAATTGCGACTTCATGACAAGATTTTTAAGGTGATATTTTTGGGATTACTTTTTTTTTAAAAAAAAAAACTTGATTATTTATTTCCTTTTCCTTAATAGATGTTATATATATAAGTAGTCATTTTTAGTGTAAATGGTTAATCAAAAGTAATTGAAATTTATAATCTAAGTAAAGAATGAGCGTAATTTGGTTTGGTTCAAATTTCTATCAAAACAAAACAAAACCATAAAAATGCAATTTAACTTTTTATAGCTTTGAGCTAAAACAATTGGTTTGAATTAGAATAAACTAAAAAACTTTGTTTTCTTAGATTTGATTTATCAATTGAACCATATTTTATAATATTCAAAATTATATTTGCATAACATATAGTCTTGTATGAAATGTTCTAAATTCATTTAGTAATAATAATAATAATAATAATAGTTAGTAGTAGTAGCACCAGCACTGGCACTACCAATAACAATAATAACAATAGTTAATAATTGATACCTTATAACAGGTTGTTAAAGTTAATATTAATATGATGCGATTAAGAAATTCCAAACGTTTATTAAAACTTAATTTATTCATAAAGGTTACATATAGTATGAATTATGAATTGACCTATATATGTAATTTGTACATTATGATAATAAAAATTCGATATATATATATTTCAATAAATATAAATTAAAATTTTTTAAGTGCTATGTTGCATAGTTACAAGTAAAATTATTACTATATATTTTATATTTTTAAAAACATTTAGTTTTATTTTATGGTTTGATTTGGTTCCTTCCAAATTGGGCATAAAGTTTGGATTTGATTTGGAGTGAGATTTTTGTAAATCAAAGTGTCAAAAAAACTATATTTTGGGTATGATATGGTTTGATTTGGTGATTGGTTTGACTTTACTGTTTTTTTTTTCCCTAAAGCTAGTCCTGGTGAAACAACATAAAAGGTATAAATTATGAAATTATAAATGATAAATAACATAAAATATTAGTGTATTAAAGGTTAATTTGGACAATACATTCCTCGGTTAAAGTAGCTTGTTTAGGCAATTAACGACAATTAGATAATACCTGAATTTTTTTGACATCCAAGCTTGAAAACTGTCAAGAACACAAGCGCACATTTTACCAAGCATCACACTAACGGCGCAAGTTAGCACGTAGCCCAATGTTCCTTCGCCGTCTCTGTCCCCGGCCCTCTCCTTTCTTCCCCACGCCTTCTCTTACCTTTCCTTATCTTACTCCCCAACCAAATTCCCCTCTCTTTCATTCCAATTCATATTCTCACTCCTCTAGGGTTAGGGTTGGGGTTCAGTTTCGTCACTTACATCTTTTTCCTCCCGATTAGGCCAAAATCATATGCTATTTCCGAACTTAAACTCTCACTTCCTAGGGTTTTCATTGCGACGTACACATTATGGACCCTAAGAACGAAAAGGACTGGATGTATTCCAATCTCTTCAACCTCGAGGTCCGTAACCAGTATCTTAATTTCAGTACATTGACGCTCTAGTGTTTTGCTTTCGGTTCTTACATTTACTTATAGTTACACCGAGTTTGTGAGATTGATTAGTTTGTGAAGTTGAAATATATAGGATTTTTGTGGATGTAAAATCGATTTTTTTATTGTGTGTTTGCCCGTATTGCAGTCATTGATGAACTATCAGCTTCCTAAGCGCGATGACGATTTCAATTATTATGGAAATAGTAGTCAAGATGAGAGCAGAGGCAGTCAAGGTACTTCTTTTTTATTAACTTGCAATATAATGTGAGTCAGTAAGGGAGCTTTTGAATTGTTCGGGTCCTGTTATACTGTATTGGAACTTGATGTCTTAACTAACTCGTTTGAAAGTTCAAGTTGCTGGTTTTATCCACGTTTTTTTATATTTATGTTTCAATGCATGGGAATTTGCGTCCTAATAACTGTTTTGAAAGTTTAAGTTTGTAGTTGCTTATATTCACGTTTTAATGCATTGGAATTATTGATAATTAGGAGTGATGGCAAAGCATACTAATGGTAATATGTCGAGGAGAGAAATGAAAAAGAAGAGGTGTTTTGATGATGATGGTGATGAAGAAGGTTATTATGGGGCAAGGATTACTGAGGATCGGTACCGAGCAATGCTGGGAGAACACATTCAGAAGTACAAGAGGAGGTTAAAAGAGTCATCAAGTCCTGCTTTAGCCAGGACAGTGGTTCCACCTCCAAGTAGGAATGGTAATCTAGGTGGTTCCACTGTGCAGAAATCTGTGAGTGAGCATTGGGGAGGTTTTCTTGATGCAGATAATGCATCGGAATGGGTGAATGATTTCAATTCAAAGAAGCCTGGAAGTTATCATGGACCAGATGTTGCCCCCAAACGCAAGTCTGAGAGGTTTGGTTTCTCTTCCCTTTTCACTGCTTCAGAGTTATGAAGTTTCTTAATGTATCTTTCATATAATTTATTATGGGATGACTAAATATTTGAAAGGAACATGTGTTGATATGTTTATAATCTATCAGGAGATGATTAAATATTTAGAAGGGACATTTAGTTATTTACGCTATTTATGTTTTCTAATTACAGAGTGGTCTATGAACCTTCATATTTGGATATTGGTGATGGTATAACCTATAAGATCCCTCCGGCTTATGATTTGTTAGCAGCCTCCTTGAATTTGCCAAGCTTCTCAGATATCCAGGTGGATGAGCTTCACCTAAAAGGTAGCTTGGATTTAGCATCCTTGGCAAAATTAATGGCTGGAGATAAAAGGTTTGGGCCTAGAAATAAGCAAGGTATGGGAGAACCTCGGCCCCAATATGAGTCACTTCAGGCTAGATTGAAGGCATCTATACCAGCACAGAAATTTAGTCTCAAAGTATCAAATATTGATTCATTCATCCCTGAGGGAGCTGCTGGAAACATAAAAAGGTCTATTCTATCTGAAGGCGGAGTCCTGCAGGTGTACTATGTCAAGGTCTTGGAAAAAGGAGATACTTATGAGGTAGAAACTTCATGATGTAAACACTTGATCATGATAAGCTCCTTTTATTGTTTCACTTATTTGAAATTAAATCAGTCTTTTGTTGGCTGCAGATTATAGAGAGGAGTCTTCCCAAAAAGCCCAAGATTAAGAAAGACCCATCTTTGATTGAAAAGGAAGAAATGGAAAAGATTGGCAAGGTTTGGATCAACATTGTGAGACGAGATATACCTAAGCATCATCGGATTTTCACAACCTTTCACCGGAAGCAACTGATTGATGCCAAGAGATTCTCAGAAAACTGTCAAAGAGAGGTGAGCGCAGAAAACTATGCCTTGAAAGAACCTAGATCTCATAAAGCTGAAGTTCAGTTATGATATGAGCTGATTTCTTGTGATCTTTGTTTTTTGATATTGCTAGATGAAAATGAAAGTTAGCAGATCTCTTAAGTTAATACGGGGTGCTCCAGTTCGTACAAGGAAATTGGCTAGGGATATGCTGCTGTTCTGGAAGCGAGTTGACAAGGAAATGGTATGGTTTGACTTCTTTGCTTCAATATGCTGATGCTAGAAATCAAGCATGAGGATTTAATATTTGATTTTTTTATTTTTAATTTATTTCTTCACATTGTACTGAGGATCAGTAGAGATCATGGTCTTTTTACTAAAGCACATTAATTTGGTCTGACTAGCTCATGCGGCATATTTGTGATTAGTATATTAAGAAGTTGAAGCGTGCTGCTAGTTATATCTTTTTTGGGAGGAAAAATGCTAGATTTTTCTTATTCCTATTGCTAGATCTCCAGAATTTTCTCCAGTGGTTCATCTGATCTAGAATCTTAATATGTGTTTCTATGTGCATAATGCATGCACGTACGGACGTACGTATGTATTTATGTATAAATATATATACATATATTATGCATGTACGTGCATATGTATGTATGATATACATTTCTCTACTGGTTGTATATTCTTCAAGTGTTACGGTTACATCCATCTTGAGACCTGTTTGTATTGTTCCTTGCATATATATGTTTAATGAGTTTGTTCTATCAATGAGAGTATGCTTTCCCCATTCTTGTTCAATGTGTTTGGTGATCTTGAGTTCTAATAAATTGTGAGAATGTTACACAGATGTATACTATTGTTTGATCCATGAATGTGTGCTTCTCCAATTCTTGTTTAGTGTGGTTGGTGATCTTAAGTTTTATGAACAGAGTGAATGTTACACAGATGAAAACTAATCACTAAGTTATATTTATGCAATCTGTTAATTTGTGATGAACTTGCCTACTAATGATGGAGAAATCTTTATGCTGAAGCTATCATTTTTACATTGATCCTCTTGTTCTTGGTGCGAACATTCATAATTGAATTTATTTGAAACATTAGATGAACCAAAGTCACAAGCCACCTACAACTTGTTCATGCTCTGCCACTTGTAGAAGAAAACAGGAAAACATTGTATTTGTGCATGTAAACTCCTTAAATGTACTATTTTTTTTTCTTCCTGTGTTACTTTATGTGTTTGTGTCATGTGATGTAGCATTGGATTTTGTTGTAATATTGCAGATTTTTTGTCCTTTGCCATATTATGCTAATTATGGACCTCCATCTTTGCAGGCTGAACTGCGGAAGAAGGAGGAGAGAGAAGCTGCTGAAGCTTTGAGGCGTGAACAGGAGCTTCGAGAAGCAAAGAGACAGCAGCAGAGGCTTAATTTTCTTATACAGCAGACTGAACTATACAGTCATTTTATGCAAAATAAGCCAAATGCACAGACCTCTGAAGCTTTGCCTGTTGATGATGGGCAAGCTGTTCTCCAAGAAGCAGTTCCAAGTCATTCAGATGCTGAGCCTATTCAGGAAGAAGATCCTGAAGAAGCTGAATTGAAAAAGGAGGCTCTGAAAGCCGCTCAAGATGCTGTCTCCAAGCAGAAAAGGTTGACTAGTGCATTTGACAGCGAATGCCAAAGATTGCGCCAGGCTGCTGAGTTGGAGACACCTGCACTGGATACCCTAGTTGCCGGATCAAGTAACATGGATCTTCAGACACCGTGGGTTTTCATTTTTTTCATATATATTTACACAACTTGATTATTGGGTTGGGGGGCAATGCACCAATTCATTTGTTAGACATGCTAAGCTAACATCATTTTGTAGTAGCTTGATATATCATCTAATGTGGATGCCAGGTCTACAATGCCAGTAACATCAACAGTTCAGACACCAGAATTATTTAAAGGCAGCCTCAAAGAATATCAATTAAAAGGCCTTCAGTGGCTTGTCAATTGTTATGAGCAGGTTGTGCAAACACTAGGTGGCTCCTTGTATCATTTTTTTTTGTTATTCTTCTTCTCCATGCTTTATCTTATGTTGGCTTTTTGCTTCTTTCAGGGGTTGAATGGAATACTTGCTGATGAGATGGGACTTGGAAAGACTATCCAGGCCATGGCCTTTTTGGCTCATCTTGCTGAGGTAATAGATGGTCTCATGGTTTTTGTTTATTCTTGTCTTGATTGTTGTTTGCATGAAATATTCATGATCAAGATGGTTGACTGCACAGGAGAAGAATATATGGGGACCTTTTCTTGTTGTTGCTCCAGCCTCTGTGTTGAACAACTGGGCTGATGAAATCAGTCGATTTTGCCCTGATCTGAAAACACTACCTTATTGGGGCGGGCTTCAAGAAAGAATGGTTCTCAGGAAGAATATCAACCCAAAGCGCCTGTATCGTAGGTAGACTTATTCAACTAAAGCTTTCTTTTTCTGAAGAATCTCATATGGGTTTTTTCTGTGAAGCTGGTATGCTTGTGTGTATTACACAACTGTTGGTCTTATAGATATTTTGTCTACTAGGAAAAACAATGATTTTTTTGAGTCTTAGCTTGGTTTTTTGATCGTCGAGAATGAACTATGCTAGGTCATGGCTCTTGCTCATTAAGTTCTAGCTACATTTTCTTTGGAGTAGCATTAGTAGCATTTCCTTCTGACAATTGCTGATGTTATGTGAAAACATCTGTCAGTGTCTGCATTCTGGTCCTGCCTTGAAAGTATCATAACGGAATAAACTCATAAAAACCTTATGACACTTTATAGCTATTTGCTTTGTCTTACTCTCTCTCTCTCAAATTAATTTTCATGCTATACTAAAGTATTTATTTATCTATTTATTTTTATTCGATACTGGATTCAATTATCTAGAAAGGAGAATAATTTAAAGATTGGAATGCCTTTGTTTGGTTAAAATTGGGTTGATGATGCAGCTGCTTTCACATTCTGTCAATTTGGACTTATCTTCTTTGATGGCAGGGATGCTGGATTTCACATACTCATCACTAGCTATCAACTGCTAGTCTCTGATGAGAAGTATTTTCGGCGTGTAAAGTGGCAATATATGGTATTGGATGAGGCACAAGCAATAAAAAGCTCCAGCAGGTTCCATTTTAGCTCTAGTGTGGCTTTAGTTTTTTTTCAGTTTCATATGCATGAAAGGTTACACTTGTGATATTTCTAATTATGCTATGTAAACCCATCATATTGATTTATATGGGATTGGACTCAATCGTTCTCAGTCAAATAGATGGATGTTTGGAATCAATGTGCTTGTTAGGATATATTAATTCAGTTTTCTTTTGCTTTTTTTCTCAACAGTATAAGGTGGAAGACACTTCTCAGTTTTAACTGTAGAAATCGATTGCTTTTGACTGGTACTCCAATCCAGAACAACATGGCAGAATTATGGGCACTTCTGCATTTCATAATGCCCACCTTATTTGACAGTCATGAACAATTTAATGAGTGGTTCTCAAAAGGGTAATTGTTGTTTTCTTTAAATGCATCAACTCTTTTGTATATTTAGTCTGAAACTTGGCTAGAGGAAAAATAAAAGACATTCATCCAAGATTATTTATTTTGCTGATGTTGCTGATGTTCCTTCTCCTTTCTGCTTATTTTCAGGATTGAAAACCATGCTGAGCATGGGGGTACTTTAAATGAACACCAGCTTAATAGACTGGTATGAAATCTAGTCCATTGTCTCAATATCTCTGAAACTACTCTTCTTTCTGTGTGTCCCCAGGCATCTGCATCAATCTCGGTATCAAACGTGCATTTTGTTGAAGTTGCACTATTTTGGCACGAACTAATACTAACTTTGAAGGTGCTCATTATTATATATTAAAAAAACAAAACTTTGAAGGGATAGTTATTGTATTCAGCAAATTAGCTAATCTTGTAACCCTTTATGCTTTGTGGTGGTCTATGAGGATGGTCATAGCTTCTTATTATCTTTTTGATAAAGTATATCTTCTTATGATTGTTTTTACATGTGCAAAGAGCATCTTGAAAGATCACTCTTTTTCCTCCTGCCAGATGCCAGCCTCTCTTCACATTGCCTTGTTTCTTACAAGTCTTGGACAGATCTGTGTGCTTGCCTTAATAAATATTCATATAGAACATGTTATAGAATGAATTTGTTGATTGAACATGGTGAAGATGCTTCAACAATTGTGAATGTTGGTGTCTTTTTGCTGTGGTTCCTTTGGTTGATGACATTATCTATTTTTGTGTGGTCGTTGAGAATCCTTTTTGGGCTCTTCCATGATGACCTTGGCAGGTTATCTCTGTTAGGTATACATTTTATTGAGTCTTTATCACTGGGATTTGTGCTGTGCAAGTTTCAAGTGTGCAATTTCTTATATTTTTGGGACTAACTCTCCAATTTAATATACATATATATTTGAGCTAGCTACAATCTTACTTTGACTTGTGTTTTTACTGCCTTCAAATTAACAGCATGCAATTTTGAAACCATTCATGTTGAGAAGGGTAAAAAAGGATGTCATATCAGAGCTTACAAGAAAAACAGAGATCACCGTGCATTGCAAGTTGAGTTCTAGGCAACAAGCTTTCTACCAAGCAATTAAGAATAAGATCTCTCTTGCTGAGTTGTTTGATGGCAGCCGTGGGCATCTTAATGAGAAGAAAATTTTGAATTTGATGAACATTGTCATCCAGCTGAGGAAGGTATGTTTCTTTTACAGTTGAATTATATCACGATCTGATGTGATAGTTAGATTTCTCATGAAGAAAAGTAACTTATGTCAGCTTTTGCTGAGAGGAAGTGTATAATGCTTTTAGCGAGAAAGGAAGATCCTCACGATTTACTTACGAAGTAAATATCTTATGCTTTTGCTTATTAATGTGGCTGACTTCATCTATGCCATTCTAGGTGTGCAATCATCCTGAATTGTTTGAGAGGAACGAAGGAAGCTCATACCTCTATTTTGGAGAAATTCCAAATTCTCTTTTGCCCCCTCCTTTTGGTGAGCTGGAGGATGTACACTATTCTGGAGGTCAAAATCCAATTACATATGAGGTATTGTTAGTTACCTTGGGACAGGAGGACATCAGTATGTGTGAATGGTGGTTTTCTCTAGAGGGATTAAGTAGCTAATTTCTTGAGTATAGGACTTGGATGGTATTTCTTTACTTGTTAGAGTATTCTTCAGTAGCTAATTTCTTGAGTACAGGACTTGGATGGTATTTCTTTGCTTGTTAGAGTATTCTTCAGTAGCTAATTTCTTGAGTATAGGACTTGGATGGTGTTTCTTTACTTGTTAAGAGTATTCTTCGGTAGCTAATTTTGAGTATGGGACTTAGATGGTATTTCTTTACTTGTTAGATCAATTCCACAGCTAGGGTCAGTCTCGCTCTCTATCTCTCTCCCTCTCCCTCTCCCTCTTGAAAGTTTAATATGTACTATTATTCTGCAACAATGTAGGGTCCACAGGATAGTTACATTTATCTCATGGGATATGAATATGTTTTAGTCTGTATGAAAAATTTGGTAATCCTAGTAAAAAAGTTGGGTTTTAAATCATTGAAAGAAAGGTAGCAATGACATAAACTAGACAATTAAGGTGTCATTCCATCTAGCTGAAATTAAGAGGAAAAATACTTCCAAAGAAAGTAACTGGTTTTTATTTTATGTTCCCACTGCCTCTAGGCACATGGACAAGCCTGCAGTGTCCATATAAGGATTTAGGGTTGTGCTTTATCTATACTCCCTAGAAGTGAACTTAGAGAGATCTCTCCTAGAACTTCATGCAATTCATCAGAACTTTTGGGCCTTATCCATAAGGTTAACCCCTAAAAGGGTTTTTTTGGGAGCCACTGATACTCAACAGAGACTTTGGTTTTTGGGATAATTAATCAATGTACCTGCACTGTGATGTATGAAAACCATGTTTCTATGAGATGGATACAGGCTATAATTTTGGAGTGATGTAGAAGCGTGGGTTATAATTATGAATTAATACCCTTTCCCTGGTAAGCATATGTGATGACTCGAGTTAAACAAATAGATGGGAAGATCCTTTACCTTCTATGCTTATACCATCTTTATTGCACTACAATCAATAAGTCTAAATCTAACATGATGGATAGAAGTGTGATTTATTTTATTTTATTTATTAATTATTTTTTTTTTTGTTGTTGTGGCAGGCTGTGGGTGGGGATAGAAATATAGAAGCATGCTTTATTATTTTAAACTGTCTAATTGATTGGAGTAATTGCAACATCACAACCTGTGTTGTGTTTGATTATTCATCAAAATATTGAAACCATAATTTTACCCGCCAACCCTCAAATAAAGTGTATGGACATTTCTAAATCAGTGCTAAAAGCATATTAGTCAGTGGTGATTTGGGCAGGTAAATTAAATTTCTAGAAAACAAGGTCATGCTTTCAGAGTTTTGGATGGCTTTTGGACATGTGGATTATGTAGTTTTTAATGAAATCAGAGATTATTATTATTGATAAGAGTATGAGAATAAATTTAAGTTTTGGGCTACGATGTTGCAAGATACGGATGAATCTCATAGATAACTAAATATCTTGGGTAGACAGGATATATGCAACAATCATATAAAACAACCTAAGTGAGATATAGTCAACCAACCACTAGATACTTCCAACAATTACCCTTTTAATTCTTCCATTCTTTTTGCAGATGCCAAAACTGATACAGGAGGATATTCTTCATAGCTCAGAAATACTCAAGACATCCGGTAAACTTGGCATGTCTAGAGAATCATTTAAGAAACATTTTGACATTTACTCACCAGACAATATACATAATTCCATTTTTGTGGCTGGAAGTAGCTCCTCTGGGGGCTCTGTTCAAAGTGGGACTTTTGGCTTTACACGCATGATGGATCTATCCCCTGCCGAGGCTGCTTTTCTTGCAACTGGTGCGTTTATGGAGAAACTATTGTTTTCTATAACGAGAAGGGATAACAAATTTTTAGATGAAATTGTGGACTTCCTAATGGAAATGGTGTGTGGTGATGTATATGGTACCTACCATAAGAGGGGAAAAGTAAGGGCAGTTACTCGGATGTTACTAATACCATCAAAATCTGAAATCAACTTACTCACAAGGAAATATGCTACTGGTCCTGACAGCAGTCCATTTGAGGCTTTAGTTTGCTCTCATGAAGACAGGCTTCTCTCCAATATCAGGCTCCTTCATTCAGCTCATGCATTCATTCCACGAACTAGAGCTCCTCCGGTAATTTATTTGCCTTGTTGCATGTCAGGCCATTCTAATTATCTTACTTCTGCTTTTGCTCATCAATTGCTTATGTATATGCTGAGTATTTGGTGCATATCTTTTTGTCATTTACTGTATCCATCTTAATTTTGCTAGATCAATGCTCACTGCTCCGATAGAAACTTTGCTTATAAAATGGTGGAAGAATTGCATCATCCCTGGATCAAGAGATTGTTTGTTGGATTTGCCCGCACTTCTGACTACAATGGACCTAGAAAACCTGTTGGACAACCTCACCCTTTAATTCAAGAGATTGATGCTGAACTTCCCGTTTCGCAGCCCGCTCTTAAGTATACTTATAGGATTTTTGGCTCTTGTCCACCCATGCAGAGCTTTGATCCTTCCAAGTTGCTTACAGTAAGCATATTCATTGTTCTTAATGATATATATCTTATTGGACATATATTCTTCCACTACTTTGCTTGTAAATTGTATTCGATTTTCTTATCTCTTTCTAAATTTTAATTTAGGACTCTGGTAAGCTTCAAACTTTGGATATATTATTGAAGCGCTTGCGGGCAGAAAATCACAGGGTTCTTCTTTTTGCTCAGATGACAAAGATGCTCAATATACTTGAGGTACTCCCATGATTTGATTTGAATTTCCACATTTACCTGGGTTCTTGGTCATTCTAGTTTGTAACTTATTCGTTAGATTCTTTTAAGTCACATGATTAAATATGTGTAGAGTTCCCATCTAAAACCTCTAAATTGATGAAATGTGGCATATCAATCTGTGCCCTTCACTATTGATGCATCTTTATTTATAAGGGCGTTCTAATTTGCCTCCATGTCTGTTGCGAATTGCAAACAAGCTGTCATGCAGTTGACTTTCTTACATCATGTTTGGTAGCAGCATGGGGGTTAGTGGCTATTCCATTCCCCCTTATTCCTCATTGATGGGTTATCATTGTCTTCATTGTTATTAAGGAATAGCAATTTAGCACGGCTAAAATATCCTGGACAAGAAATGGATATTCCTTGCTTGGTAAATAGTAGTGCCATTATGTGACTACTCTGTCCCTTTCCATCTCTGCCTTTTAAAACCCCTGATACTTGAGTTGCAGCACCACCTGGGTAGACCTGCCAACACCAAACCCAACATTGCTGGGCCTACCCCATACCCATATCAACTAGCTGCACCACATTAATCGAGGGTGGACCTGTGAACCCACTTTGGTTAGCCTCTGGTTCTTCTCATCTCCAGTGTTTTTTCTCTTTACCAGGCAGTTTTTGTAGTTATTAGGGAGAGCTGGGGTTCTGGGCTTAGGGTTTGGTAGGGATGGAGGCTAGGTTTTCACAAACTATGGATATTTGGTCTTTTATCTATACTCCTAGTCCATTGCTTGTGTTCTTTTCTAGTCCAATCAGATGAAGTAATAGGCTATTATTTATCTATTCAATTCCAAGGAATAGCTAGCATAAAACAGCCTTCACACAGCAAACCAAACATAACATCAATCTCTTTTTGAAGTGAATAGGGTATACCTGTGGATTTTTTGTAGTAGTAGGTTTCATGGACAGCAGATTTGCCCTTGTTTTTATTTGAACAATGTTAATTAAGATATATTTGTGTTTATTCTTGATGCAGGATTACATGAATTACAGGAAATATAGATATCTTCGGTTAGATGGGTCCTCAACTATTATGGATCGCCGGGATATGGTCAGAGATTTCCAGCATCGGTATGAAACTGTCACCAGAACAATTTTGTCATTAGATTTATACTTGATTGTTCTTACATCTATTTGTGAGATGATTTGAAACAAATTTTCATTCTGATTCATGCAGGAATGATATATTTGTCTTCTTGCTAAGCACTCGAGCAGGTGGGCTTGGAATTAATTTGACTGCGGCTGATACTGTTATATTTTACGAAAGTGACTGGAATCCAACACTTGATTTGCAAGCAATGGATAGAGCTCATCGGTTGGGTCAGACGAAGGATGTAAGTCTCTTCTGTTTGGTTGATTTCTACTTTCTCTGTATGTAGATTAATTTCATGATCAATATAATATGCTGATATGCGGGAAGATGAATGATGAGCATGCCTAGCTTTTATATCCTCATACAAGGGCATGTGTATTATATTTTCTCTGTAGTAATGTTTTAATAATAAAGTTTTATACTGTAGTCAGGTGTAAATTTATATCTTGAAATGGAATTTTTTTTCTTGGTGAAGGTTACTGTCTATCGGTTGATCTGTAAGGAGACAGTTGAAGAGAAGATTCTGCAAAGAGCTAGTCAGAAGAATACAGTTCAGCAGCTTGTTATGACAGGTGGACATGTCCAGGGAGATCTGTTGGCTCCTGAGGATGTTGTGTCTCTACTCCTGGATGATGCTCAACTGGAACAAAAACTAAGAGAAATTCCGATGCAGGTGGAGATTAACGACCTTCCTTCCTTTCTTTCTTTTTACAACTTCGCTATGCATTTAATCTATTGATTTTTTATGCTTAAACATCCTTTTCTTTTTTTTATTTTTTGGTCTCTATGTTTGAACATCCTTAAACGTGGCAAAAGTGAAAAGATTAAACAAGACCAGAAAACTTCTAAGCTGGCAGAGACCAATGATTTCTCATCCATTTTCAGGGCAAGGACCGACAAAAGAAGAAGCAGTCCACAAAGGGTATTCGATTAGATGCAGAAGGTGATGCATCCTTGGAAGACCTATCCAACATTGGCAATGAAGTTTCTGTGAATGAATCAACTCCTGATGCTGACAAATCAAAGTCTAACAACAAAAAGGTAGCTACCAAGTCATCACAAAGAAGTTTTCTTTCAGAAGTTTAACATTGGTGTTATATGTAGGCAAATTAGAATGCCCATATAAATGGAGGATAGGAATGGTGGTATTGCTTGTTGTGCTTTATTGCCATTTACAATTACTGATTATTTATGGTAGGATGAAGATCCTAGAATAATAATCACTTCACCTCTGCACCATTGGGTTAATTTTTTCATCCTTTAGATATGCTTTTGTGTGTTTAACACTGTTTTTCTTGTCCTTTTCTTTTGGCCTCTGCTAATAGCTCAGATGGTTCTATAGATCTGCATTTTTTCTTCCAACTGCAGTAGCAATCCCATATTCTGCTCATGCTTGCTATAATGGGAAAAGCACGACCGTCTTCATTATGAATAGGAACTAAAATGGCAATCATTGTTTTTTTGAGCCTTCCCATTTCACCATCACAATATGGAATTATATTTCATTGATGTGGTCATCTTGTCTGCTGTGGTTAAGTTATTCTTAATGCAACCATGCCTATTGTCTTAATGGTGACTCCTGTTTTGGATTTGCAGTGGAAAACTGCTCCTGAAAAGAATGCACTGCCAAAATCGAGAAACAACCAGAAAGTCAATGAGACAGGAATGGAGTATGAGTTGGAGTTGTCTCTACAAAACAATGACCAACATCCACAGACTTCAAAAAGACCAAAAAGGCTGAAGAAAAGTGTGAATGAGAATATTGAGCCAGCATTCACTGCTGGATCTTCAGTAGCTCTAGATCAGAGTGGTAATTCATCGTTGCAGGGCCTTGGGATGGGTGTTTCCAGTTTTTCCTTGCATGGGAATGTGAGCTGAATTACACCGGCTTATAAGCATGTAGGAAAGAGTTTTGAAATCACTGTTTCTTTCCAATTCCCTCCGCGAGAGTCCAGAGGCAGCTATGGAGGTATTGGGATGGAACTTGAGGTTTTCAGAATGAAGCATTAGGGAGCTGATCTGTATGTATATAACTTAGCTACGTGATTTTTTCGTAATAGATTTACCGACTTTGATGTACAGGGGAGTTACCTCCCATTTCTGCCTAATGTAGATCGTCATGTGTCATTAGCATGGATAACGAGATTAATGTACCGACTTTTCAAAGAAATATATAATTGTTTTTCCAAATATATACAAATATCAGGTTCTCTCTCCGCTTGCGTATTTCTACTGATTACATATCATCAAATTAACCTAATCTCATTTCCCCATTGCCTTTACTCTGAATTCATCCAGTTATATATTACTAGTTGAGATGAGCCCTTTCAAGTGCATTTTACCAGCAATTTGTTGCTAGACGGTGCTTAGCTGACTCCGACTGTGATATAAATGTGGATGTCATGTAGCCAGGAAAGATGAGCAATATATTCAATTTTCCTTGTCTTCAAATTCTTCTTCCCCGTTCTAGATGACCATCTTGCCGGTTGTAAGCGAGGCAGGCTTACTGCTTCCCCAACTACAGCATTCTCACAACCCTCAATTCATTCATTCATCTTTTTTATTTGCTGTAGCCTACAAGTAAATGATGATTCTCCTAGAAGACATTTTTAAGTAGTTGACCTACAAAATAGATCATTGAGCACAGGAAATAGGCGGAGATCAACCTTCTATGCCTCCATTTGGGGGAATCATTGATGCCTTGATATATATACAAGAGCCTACTTAGTGGAAAATGTTTTGTAAAAGGTGACTACAGTTGCCAAGCGTCGGTCAGAGACGATGGTAGCTAATGGCTAGTGGTGATAATTAGTTACAATGGAAAGAAATGGAAAATGATTCTCATATGTTGACCATCTGATTGTAAGCCTTAATGATCTCAACTCCTCATTTCTATTCGCAGAAGTAAAACTCAGTTTGTTCTATCTAATTTGTAATTAAGCCTAGTACAACAGTCGTTATTTTCCTCTCAGGACTTCTTCTAATAATCCCTTTTCGGTATGAGAGACTAGGTCATCTCTGGTTGGTGGCCATGAGCGATGTTAAATTTGGTTGTTTTGCCTCCTGGCTTAACATGGTAATATTAAACTCAACGTAGTCACACTCCAACCCACTTAAAAGACTGGACTAATTGTTAACATATATGCTCAAAATCTGTAACAATGGCTATTTTAATATGTTCATACCAGTTGCGAAATATATATATTCCTATTACTTATTTTCCCTTTTGTGCTTTGTTGTTATTGTTATTGTCGTTATTATATAAAATAATCTCTTTGATTTCTTTCTTGCGAGTATAGGTTATACCAGTAAAACTTGCTTCTTTTATAGATTAAATATATTTTTCTATAAATTAGGATTTTATAAGTATTTATACATTACTTATTAAAACATATGGCGTATTAACATTATTGAAACTTTTCTTGCAAGCATATGATTTGATGGATTCATTTGATGAAATGGTTGACTGTCTTGGTCTCTCTTGCCTTACTAGATTTTGGATGAAAATACCTTTCTTGTGGATTGTAATGACATTGGCTATAGTTAGTAACTACATTGGGAGACCATTCTTGAATCAGTCTCTTAAAAAATTTTGTTAGACCAGAAACTTGGGAAATCTAATGCACTTTCTTTGGATTAAAACGACATGTTTGAGGAGAGGGATACTCTTAATAACTGCATGCAGAAGATTTCTCGACTCGACCAAGACAATATTGTTGGATGCCAAACTAATAGAATTTACAATCGGTTTAAGTACAGACTAATGTAAGATGATGGAATTTTATCGCAATATTCAAAGATATAAACATTTGAGTAGTGATTAAATTATCTTGCTCTGACCGGATTATCATTGCTTTTGATGCGGGGTGTAACGAGCCGATTTGCATCATCTTTAGGAGTCTCTCATTTACTTGTGGTTACTTAAAATTTTTGCTAATTGAAGAAGCATCGAGTTAAGATTTACGATAACGAGCACATAGAGGTAGAAGGTTTTTGAGATGTTGATGGAAAGTATTGCCTTCAAATAGATAGTCTACTATAATTAATATTGGACTCTTGAGGGTGACCTTATACCATGAAAAAGTTAGAAGTAGTCTAATAATTATATGATCAAGTGTATTATTGTGTGAATAGAGCTATGGCTTAAATAAGTGTAAATTTAATGTGGATAGAGCTCGAGTTGAATGATAAGACATTTTTGAAATCGTCATGTCATGATTAAATAGCTCTTAATATTACCTCTAAGCTAGTATTTCATTGGCAAACTAAGATGCTATTTTATTACATAGAATTTTCAATGAGAATCCAATAATTTATAAGAAAAAAACCGTTAGAAGTCTTAAAACTTCGAGTGAACCATATGTTTTAAAGCCCCTAACAATTTTGATATAAGTTTATAATAACTAAGATATAATTTAGAGATATATTTGAAATAGACTAAAATTGTTAACAGAGATTTGAGAAATATATTCTAAACTATTTACAAACTTCATAAGTATTAATAGTTGTAGTCTTAAAATAGGATTTCTAAAAATCAAAGATTTTAGTAAATATTAAAACCGAAAAGCTTATTATATTTTATTTAAACTTACTATAACCATGCAAAATCATCTAAGATAAGGACCAAGACTTATTAGATAATTGAAAAGGGAATGAATGGATGCATGGTGCAAGATGGTGTGTGGTTAGGACCAAGAAGAAGCTATTGACTTGTCATCTAAGTGTCACTTTCATACCATTACATACTTACCTATCAACTTATCTATACATGTAAGCATGAAAATGACCTAAAGAAGAAATTCAGTCAAAAAAGAGTTTTATTTCCTCAAGTAATCTACTACCTTATTATTGTCCTATGGTTATCTAAAAAGGGGCATAAGATTTTACTAGGAATACCACTTAAATTTATTTTAAAATCTCATTAGATAAATAAATAATAGTGAGTTAAAGTTGGTCAACATTTGTGGAAAATAACATATTTCAATCTTAAATTAACTAAACTAATTAACTAACAACTAAGTATTTATGTTAATATTATATATAAATCTTAAAGAGTTAAGCATCCTAAAATCATATCTCAACATTTCTTCTAACATGTAATGAGCAAATTACAAAACCAGTAGGAAGACCGCCGATTACCACAAGTGGCATGAGGTATAGAAGAAGAGAATTCCAATTTGTCTTCTATATGTTATTTTCATCAAACTCTATTATTGTCTTACAAAGCTATCCATATGACTAAGCATGAAAAGGATGTAAATAAGACATGTGATAAAATAATCTTTATCCTTAAGAGTTTAATTCTTTTAAGCTACTACCAACTTCCAACTAATATTCAATTAATATCTTAATTTCTATAAATAGGGAGGCTTTATTACTTTGGGACCACACCTTGTCCATATAATCTACTACATCCATCTCTTTCATCTTGTCTTCATCCCATAAACCAACTGACATTCCTCTTATACCACCTAACTTCCAATGCCAATAAGTATAATAGGTTGTTTTTGAATTTTTAAAAACAACTCTCAATTAAAAAAGTGGCAACACTTATTAACAACTTATCTTTGATTTAACAAAGTCTTTTTTCATATCAAAAAACTCTTATTACCAAAAAGTTTTTCAAGATTTCAAAGTGAACTAAGAAGTATTTTTAGTAAAGCTATTTTATAAAAATTTTAATTTTTTTCAAAATTGATTTTATCTTTATAATTTTCCTCTAAAAATCTTTTTCAAATCAACCCAAAGCTTTTCATCTACTTTTCATCTGCTTTTCTACTTCATATAAGTTTCAAACTTATCTTATCAACTATTTTTCAAAACTAGACTTATGATAGGCAAAAGCTCATCTTAACTAAAGTATATCTTTTATAGAAAAGAAATCCTAAAAACCAATATCTTTGTCAAAATCTCTTATTTTTGAAAACCCTTTCTATGTGTAGTCTTTAAAGAATGATAAGATATGTTTTTTACAAAAGGAAACCTTTCTCTTTATCAAAATGTTCTTTATTTCATGCTTAGATTTAATTTGTACACATCTCTAAAATACCAAGATTAAAATATTATGTTTTCCTTCAAAATAATTTGATAAGAAACTTAAAAGAATCAAGTGGACAAATCTATGCCTAAATAATGATGCTGTAGTTTCATGTTTGAATCTTTATGACATATACATATCTTAGAACTATGACCCTGGAACATATTTGGATATATTGGACTTATTAGACACATGGACATACTCTTAACTTTAACTATTTGGATCGTAATGATTAGACCTAATATGAGGACTGAAAACCTAAACATAAAGACTATGAATATGAAACAATAAGGACAATTTAGACATGACACTAATTAACTAAAAGACTTTATAAAACTATAAGACTATAACCAACAAAAAAATCTTGTATGTATATCTACTATTTACTTATTGTATTCTTTTAGGTGATTGCAAGTTCGAGCTACCCGAAGACTACTACAACAAGTAATAGAAATAGCCAAGTGAGTATCCACGATCAGTATTACTTACTTGTGTTTGTAGTTAGTAGCACTTTAAACATATCTATCAATTGGCTTTGTGTTTAGGATATTAGGAAATTTCTTGTGTTTGATTTGTGAAAATTGCTTGCTAAAATATTATAAGATATTCCACATAATATAGTTGATGATTATGATGTGATGTAGTTGTATGCGAGTATTTGATATTTAGTTGATCACTTATTAATTAACTTTAAGCATATCGACACTTTAATGTAAAATAGTGAAACGTAACATACTATATAAACCTATTTCTGCCACCATTGCCACACAGGGAATGGAAAGGTGAGAAACTTTCCCGTCTTTTACAAACTAAGTGACTTTGAGAATGGTTATGTACTGGATGGGTTCATGTCCATTCTTTTGTTTTAGGTCGCATACATTTGGAGCCTCATTAGGGATTTGATCAATCCTTGGTCATTTGGTGGTTAAGGAAGGCATTCATTTCTTAATACTTCATTTAGACTTTCTTGGGACCAATTAAGCGATCCTTCTCTTGTGACTTATTTACATGGCCTTTGTAAACATTTCTTTCGGTTTCTTTAGGTAACTAGCTAACTAGAAGATCCTTCTTCCTAGGAATTATAGTGGATTCCAGGATGATTATTTGTTGGTTCTCTTAGATAATTGACAAATTGGTTCTCTTATAAGGTTAAGTAGAACATTACCATTTGGTTCCTTAAGACTGATCAAAGGGTGTTATCTCTCGATCATTATATTAACATGGGTATTGGTTTAGCCGAGAATTGAGATTCTACAGCTATTTGTTATGGTGGCTAAGGATGTTATGTCAAGAGACTTTATTCTCTAAATTTGGACACTTAGGCATTAGTGGAATTACTAATCCTCAACTTAAGGTCAAGGGAGGGAATAAACCCTAAACTGCACGTCAGATACTGGTTGGCTGTGTGTATTGCCTCATATGCTTGATTGATTAACTGCATATCATATGCATTAAAACTTGCTTGTTATGCTTGAAAGGTGGTGTGAGTGGATTTCTCACTAAGTTGGCTATAACTTATACCTCTATAGTTCTAGCTTTTTGTAGAAACCTTACTAGCTATATCTAAGAAGGTTTAAGCCTTTGGTAAGCTATAAAAAGATAGAAGCAGGCTATGAAAGAGTGTGAAAGGATTATGAAATTTATAATTAATACGTTTTAAGTATTTTATTTATAATGGTTTGTAATATTAATGGTTAGAACGACTCCATAATTCTATAAGTTTTATACCATCTATTTTACAATACGATGTGAAATTTTATTCTATACTATTAAATCTATGCTACTCTATAGTTTGTTCTAGAATTGATACTTCACATACTCTTTGGAAGTAATTAATGGTGATGAAGGAACTAATTGATTACTTTTAATTAGTACATGGCAATTTGTCACTACTAGAATATCCTATGGGTTGTGATATATGTTATACTCAAATCTTTTCTAAAGTATAAATAACTTCTAAACGTACTTTGTCAACCTTGTTAACACCGCAACCTACTCCCTTTTTAAACTCACCATAGAAAGCAACAACCTACATACTGGCTAATAACTACTACATCATCTACTAACCTTTCTTCTCCTCCTCTCTCCATTTTCTCTCTTCCTCTCTCCTGCTCTCTCTTTTCTTTCTTTCTCTTATATTCTTCATCTAAAGAAGCGATTACAAAATTTTTTAGTATAATGTCATAGAATTTGTGTGTACACATACACATGTACGCATGCAGACACATATAATCGCACATGTAGGCAAGCATACATGTGCACACATGCCCATACATATACATGCCATATACACACATATACGTACTTGTGCACACACGCATGCACCATATACAGACACACATGTGCATTTGTGAGCACACTCATATACTCATACCCACACATGAAATTTTATCAATTTTCTCTATATCATTCTCCTTTTTCTAATAGAAAAAACATTATAGGATAGCAGAAATCACTAACATGTGGTGATAGTTGATGGGGATTTGGTACTGGTGTTATTTTAATGATAATAGTATTAGTGTTGGTACTGACAATAATGGTAATAATGGTGGGGATGATAATGGTAGCGGTAGTAAGATTCATGAGGTGCTAATGAGATGATGATGGTGGTACCAGTGAGGTTTTGGTAAGTTAATGATTGAAAGAAGTGTTGATTTGGGGCTTTAGTTAAGAAATTTATTTATCTTCTACTAAAATTTTTGTTCTGTGAAAACAAAAAGATAAAAATTCTTGAAATTTGTCTTGTAATATAAGCGAAGTTTTATCTTGTATTTGACTTATTTTGTAAACTAAACTTGGTATTTGTTTAGTACCTCAAAAGTTGCAAATCAAATGTTACTTTTATGTTCTTTTATTTAAAAAAATTTTAATTATCATTAGTATGGAAGTTATCTTACTTGACAATTTTTTCTTTTGTCTTTTCTTTTAGTGTGGTAGATGTTCTAGTATCCTTACATGACATGTATAATCTATAGAAGATACGTAACCATATTTTAAATTGGATCATCATAAATCTCATCTTTTTTATATTTAGTTTAGCAATACCTACTTGGCTACATAATTACTAAGAGTCATGTGTAATAAAATTTTTCTTTTATGATTAAAGAATATATTTTTTCAACCTATTTATGCGCTTTGTTCTCAAGGGCAACATTTTCATCATTACAATTGTACTTGAACTTGTAGAGGAAAAAAAAAAAAAACGAAAAGAAGGGTAAGCTTGGTTGCTCAAAATATATATATATATATATATATATATAATTTTATGGAACTTTTAACACTTATGAAAACTGGATTTGTATGTAGATCCATTTTTTTATGTATAGCGTAAATATCTTATATTTTAAAAATTAATAAAAGCAATTGCTATTTCTCAAGGAAATTGTCCTTTTCTTTTTTATTCTAATTACACTTGTAATTATAAATTAATTATTGTCCTTAATAACTTCTCTTATTTTTTCACTTCTAATAATTAATCATCTTTTTTCTCCATAGGTCCAATCTTACATTTGGCTAGACTATATGTTGGAAATTTTCCTTTAAAGATATGCATAGGGTCATTCTTCTAATTGAGTCTTTAATTTGACCTAATGCTATCAACTAGTTTTTTGAGTGAGAACGCTCATTTATACCTATGTTTGTAGAGCATTTTGATAATATTTTCATGTATTTTTGGGTATTCTAAGTGATTTTAATACTTATTTGAGTTTTCTTTTGATTTTAGGCTTTATTTAATGAATTCAATTGAGTTTGGGTGATTTGCAGTTGATTCGATCAAGTTCAAAAGCCTAGAAGATGATCATGCTTAAGGATATAGACCATGAACTGAGATCACAACTAAGAAAGCAAAGGGGGTTTGTTGGCGAGAGAAGCATGGTCAAGAGTACAGTCGTATTCTTAGACCGTAAACCTTATGTTATCTTTTATTTTTAATTTCAAGTTTAGAAGAGATTATGCCCTAGAAGCAAGGCTATGATCATGCCTAATTTTGCAAATTTTCTATTTTTGGAGAGAATATATAAAACCTAGTCTACCTATATATATTATTATGTTAGAGTATGAAAAAAGAGAGAGAAGTACTAGGGTTTTCAAAGAGATAAAAAACTAAAGAGGTTTGTTTTCTTATTTCTCTTATATTTTTTACTTTCATTCCAACGTTTTAGTTAATTCTTCTTAGTATTTGAATATTGAACCTAGACTTCTATGTAAAGATTCTCTTCTTTTTAGTTCAATCAATAATTTTTTATTTATTACAATCTAATTATGCATGCGTACTTGTTCTTTGAATTGATATTACTTGGGTTATGGATTCAATGTTTGATTTCATGCATTGAGATCGAGAGAAGATATGTGTAAATAGATTTAGCATAATTAGAAAGAGTTAGTATAGATCTAGAGATAGGATGCATAATTTCTCTTGATTGGGGTAAAACCTAATAGTAGAATTTACGGATCATAATGTAATCTTACGTTTTTTTTAATTAGTTAGAGATTTCAATTAATAATTTTATGATTAGGTGTTAATATGCTTGAGAGAGATACTAAGATAACTTAGGAGTTATCATGGTCCGATAAAATAAGATGAGATTGAAGTATGCATAGATATTTAATGGATTGCATATTTGAATACTAAGGTTCACGCATTCTAAGTAATTTTAATTATCATTTTATTTTTATGTTTTTTTTTGTTTATGTTTTTAGATTATACTAGCTTCTTTTAGTTAACTTTAGTAGGTAGCAATTTCGTCTTAATTGTTAAGTTAGATAATAGTGAAAAGGATAAGTACTAGTACTTATATTTTTATAGTCATTGTAGAGAACGATCTAGTGTCATCGGTTTTATGTTATATACGTACCCAGTATAATTGCTAGTAGAATTATGCACGATTATTGGAATCAAATGAAACAAGGAGTTGAGTACACATATATCAAGTTTTTAACACTATTGCCTAGAACTAGGTACTAATATTAGGAAAATCCTTTTAGCTATTGATCTAATTATTTTATTTATAGTTCTTTCCTTCCTTCCTTTTATTTATTTGAATTGTCTCTGACTTCAAGTTGTCTTTAGTTTATGACTTGGAGCAACATGGGGGATCTTGTTGAATTTGACCCCGCAAATTGAAAAGCCTAGTTGTTCTTGACATAAGAGCGTATACCATATAGTGGAATTAATTAACCAAGGATTCTTACTGAGAAACAAAGAAGAAGAGGAAGAATTTGAGGAGATGGAAAATGAAGGAGATGCTTACAGGGATGGAATCTAGCATTGTTAGGCCAACTATTTAGGCTAGTTATTTCAAGATTAGCCAAATGTGATTCAAATTGTTTAGTAATATGCACAATTTGATAGTTTATAGGATGAAGACCCAAATGCACATATCTCTAGCTTCTTAGAGATATGTGGCATGTTTAAGATCAATGAGGTGAGTGAGGATGAAATAAGGTTGCGATTGTTCCCTTTCTCGTTAAGGGGAAGGGCTAGATAGTTGTTGGCCTCTCTTTTGATAGGATTAATGACTACCTGAAAAGATTTGTAAAGACATTCCTTGATAAATGTTTTTTACTAGCTAAAACTACCAAACTTAGGAATAATATATTTGCATATGCACAAATGGAAGGGGAGACCTTACATGACACTTTCCTATTGCAAATACAGATTCAAACTTTTTATAATGGTCTTCACTACTTCACTAGGTAGATGATTGATGCAGCCATAAGGGGTACACTTAATACCAAGACTTCTAAGGAAGCCTAGACATTGATTGAAGGAATAGCTATGAATAAATACCAATGGGAAAATGTTGGGGTTAAATCTAAGGTAACTCAAAAGAATGGAGTAAATGAGACAAATGCCTTTGTAGCTTAAGTGGAGAAGCCTCAATAGAAAATTTGATGGAATAATGAGTCCAGTGCACTTAATTCAAGAAGATGTACTTGCTAATTTTCTAGTTTACAAGCTATAGAATAACCTTAAAGAAACACATATAACCTAAGATAGAGGAATCACCTAAATTTTTCTTAAGGAAGAAAAAATGTTAATAGGAATGCTCTACACATAAGTTACTGGCCTTAGCAGTAGAGTAGGAGCTTAAATTTAGAGGAACTCTTGAATAACTACATCAATAGCTTCGATGTACAACTTTAAGCTGTTGAGGATACGCTAGAGAAATAATGAAGTTACCATGTGAAATGTTGAGAATAAGTTGGGTTGGTTGGCGAAGTCAATTTCTAAAATATCACCCAATCGTTTGCTTGGAAATACTAAGACAAATCCCACACCTGTGGGATTAGGAAGAAATTGAGAAGTAAAGGAAGAAACACGTTGAGCTAACAATGTTAAACAAAAGTGCTTCTTGCAAGGCAACCTAAACTTTGAATTTTTTTTCTAGTATTCTCTATTTGCTTGATCAATTTTTTTTTAGCTTAGTAAATTTATTTTTTGCTTCAATTGCAATATATATATGTGTGTGTGTGTGTGTGTGTGTGTGTGTGTGTGTATGTGTGTGTATCTATATATTTTTTCTTATTATTGACTACAAATTAGCTTTGAAAAATTTTTGGAATTTTTGATAGTATGTTACTGACACTGTGATCCTCAGTGTTTTGTACAAGAGCCAAGACAAGCTTTTGAAGGATATGAAGGAGAATTTTTATAAATTGCGATTAGAAAAAGGAAATTAGAAAAGGATCACAAGCAAGAATCATGCCTATGCTTTTGGACATGAACCATTTGATAGCAACATGTAGAAAAATATTATGAAAAGATCCCGTGAATAAGCCATGATACTTTCATGCAAACATAAGGGTTCACAGCTATGAACTAAACCATAAGTCCCCTCCAGTTTAAAAATCATGAATGTGATTTGTGTCCTTCTCTCCTCATCTTTATTTTGTCTTACTTTCTTCTCTCAAAACCCTAACCTATACACAATGTAGCTCAAATCCTTCATCTCTCTATATTTCCTTGTACTTTTCTCTACAACAAAGGTATGTGCTTTATCAATTTCTTTCTTTCATTCATGTTCCTTGCTATACTTCCTTTTTGTTAGTTGGTATTTTATTTAATGATGCAAGTTTTGGTTTACAGCTAGAATCATTAGTTTTAGGAGTGATCTAGAGTGTTTATCCAATAAAAATTTCTCCTTTTTGTCTAGATCATCCTCATAATGTCTAAATTGGGACATGTTTGAATGGATGCATGAACTATGACTAGCCTTTTTCTTTTTAAGTTTGTAAAGCATTAGGATCATTTGAATCACTCTTCATGGATGTAGAAAATTTGAAAAAAGGAAAAAAATTGTATGGGTTTAAGGGTGGAACTAACAGGTGTTTGAAAGTGTTGATAAATCCAATTAATTCTATATCACATTAATGTAGCATTGTTTACTTTAGAGTGATGATGGTTGCTTAGGAACTAGTTAGAGTTCTTGACTAGTTCTATGATTTGGGAAAGTTAAATGATGTTTTGTTTCTCCACATTTTGAGCTTATTTTGATATATATATGTGGATGTTGTATTTGGCCTCACTTGTTCTTACAAGATCATGGTTAATACAAAACATGTTATAAGGAGATATGGTTTAGCTACCAATGTCCAAGCACCAGTTAAGCATTGAATGTTATGCTTCATTGATTTCATTCATAAGAGAATGTATGTTAAGCACAAAGTTAAATGATTTAGGTAGCCTTCTTGCATTAATTGGAACATCTTAGCACAATTGGGTTTTGAAGTATTTGCTAAAGGTTTGGTGGAATTTAGAGGTTAAGATAGATTACTTGCCATTAATGAACCTACTTATATGGAGTTGACCATGGAGTTTTTTAGTACTTTAGACTTGAGAATGATCATATAACATAGGGAGTAAGGAATATGATGTCCTTTATAATGGATGGTTAAGATGTGCATATGCCTTTTGATCGTTTTGCTATTGTGATGGGCTTGTATTCTTAAGAGTATGTTGTAAGCATTGAATTTGCATGACTTCTTGTAAGACTTCTTACAAGTTTATATATAAGAGTATATTGGGAGTAGATTAGTATTGAGTCAAATACATCATAAAGAAGTCTAAAGTTTTAAAATTGAGGAACTTAGCCTTGAAAATAACTCATTGGATTTTGGCAAGGAATTTGATTAGTAGAGGAACAATATTGTTGTGGTGTCTAGTAGATATGATCTATCTTCATAGCCTAGTTGAGCATAGGTTGGTTAATTAAGGGGTCAAGTCGGCTTTCTTTTTGAGACAGCAAACCTAAGATGATAGAGTTAGATACATATTTGTTGGACCTAACATTACTAGAATTTTAGTTTATTTAGAGATTTACCTCAGATGGAGCTGGTAAATAAGATGGAACCAATGTCATTAGAGTGTTCGGGAGTAATGAGCATTCAATCACAACAAGTGGTACAAGTTCAATATAAAGAATCTAAGGAATCTAATGGAGAAGAAGTAGTTGAAGAACAGGAAGTTCTTACTGGACATCATGATGAGCTTGCTAATTCTTCTCATATGCTAAAGTCATTTGCTATGGTGAAAATTAAAAAAATGTTGGGGGGAAGATCTTTAAAAGGAAGAAAACTGTGTTCAAAGAAGCTAGACATACTAAGAAGGTAATTGAGAGGCTTCTTTAGGCTTAACATGTTAATATGCTTCCATCACCAGTTGATTCTAACTTTGATGCAAATGACTTTGATTTAGAGAGTAAGGAGGAGTGATTTGATTTACTTTGACTCTTTTATTTTATTTTTTTTTGGACTAATGTACTCTTTTAGTTTATTTTTCTTGTGTTAGTTGTTGTGTTCTTACTTGTTTTCTTTCTTTTAGATGAACTCAATGGAGGTTATAGGTGTAGTCATTTCCATTTTGGTTTTTTTTTTTTTAAATTTTTCCTTTTAGTTATTTTTTATTCTAGTTTTTAGTTTCTTTTGCTCTTTTTATTATTTCTTTGTTTTCTTATGAAGATCTCCAATTTGCTATCAAAGAAAGGAAATTCACAATCAATTTAGAGAATTTTAGTAACATTGCATTAATTGAAAAACTTTCAATTTTCCTTTTTTTTTCCTTGTTTGACATTTGGTGCATTATTGTTTTATTTTGTACAGTAAAGATAATGTACAATTCAAGTCTAAGCGTGGGATTAAGAAACTTTCAGAGATGCTAGTTATTTTGGTTAGTTATAGGTATAAGAGCACAATTTGAGTTTTAATGTTTATATTCTACACTTAGTTTTTGCTATTGTGGGTGAAATAAGTTACCTAATATTGCACATAACATGGAAATTATTTATATCCAATTAATAGGAAATAATTTAAGCAACTTCATTGGGAAATATTTTGGATTTTTTTTTTGAAAGTTAGTCATTATTTGGCTTAATTATTATGACCTCATTAGACTTTGCTAGATTTAAATAATGAAATCTATGTGAAGCAAAGTTCCTTGTTGTTTAAGCTTAGATTGAGACTTAGGATTAGTTTGGATATTACTTGACTAAGCGTTAGATATTTATGTTTTTAAACTTACTTTAGTGTATGCATTCTCTTTAGATATCTCTTAGAGTATTTTATTAAGAGTGAATAAACAAATGAGACTCATTTATTGAGAGTTTCCTAAAAATCAAATTAGTTAAAGGATAAAATAATTGGACTTATATAATAAAAATTTAGCTGTAGGCCTTGTTGACTCAAGTAAGTAAGCTTGAGGGATGGCTTCTTCAAGAGAGACAATGCCTATTTTCTTGAGTGATGATGATGCGGATCGCTCTTGTTTTTGGTTGCTTGTTTGATAAAGGTTGAATCTTGATATGAAGTTTTAGTTAGACATAAGGAATTGGCTAATTGGATTGATATTACTCACAATCTAATTTTTAGATTATCAATAAACTAATGTGATTTACAGTGTATTACAGTCAAATGATAATAATGTCACCACAATCTATCAACAATAAAAAATAAATTGACGAGATAATTATGAAATAAGGTTTTCAAAAGATTACTCACAAGGAGTTCTACGTAACAAACAAAGACCAAAACCGACTAAAATAAGAAAACATCCCCATAAATAGTTAAACCTTAGGCTAAGAACAAAGAAGTAAATAAATAATAGCAAATAAAAATTAGAATAACTTATCTTTCATGACCCCGAGGCAGGTCTATGGCCGTGAACTTATCATGTGTTTCTCCTATTTCCATTCTTTCTTTGATTCTTATGAGAATTCACCACATAGAGGGGTCCATGGCTAGGAACACGGTTGTGTTTCTTGGGCATGTTCCACTTAGCCTTCTCAGTTTCTTTTCTTCTTTGCTTCCAAACTCGATTTCCTTGACACCATGATTCCTTCTTATGCCATGGTGCCTTGTTGACCTATGTGGATGTCCTTTCAAAACTTGATTCCTATCATTACCTCAGGGGTGGTGAAGATTTGCCCTCAAATCTAATTTTGGCTCTAAACTACAAAACAAAAGAGAAGAACTCCATGCAAATAAACTTCTTAGTCCCTTCTTAAACCTTCCTTAAGACAATTGTTCCTTCTCAATCTTCATAGGCGAAAGAATGATCTATTAGCCTTCATAGATAAACATATAACAGTTTTTAAAACCATCATAATCACCCTCTTATCATACATGCACAACCTTCCCAATAATATGTATGTGACCTCCATGACAACTACATCATAAAGTATCTCATCCTTATATGCCCCTATCCTCAAAGGAATTTTACCTTGTTTGTTAACATGGAGCTTTCCCTTCTTCCTAAACCAATTCAGAGTGTATGGTTGAGGATAAAAAATCACTTGTAACCCTAAGTTATGTACTGTAGCTGTTGAAATGTTATTTGTACAACTTCCACTGTCTATCACTAACTAATAAAGACTAAAACTGACTAAAATAAGAAAACAACTTCTTAAATAGCTAAACCCTAGGTTAAGGACAAATAAATAAATAAATAAAAGTCGGAATAACTTATCTAACATGACTATAGGGTAGGTCCACGGCCGTAAAGTTACCCTGTGTTTCTCTTATTTCCAATCTTTCTTCAATTCTCGTAAGAATTCACCACACAGAAGGGTTTATAGCCAAGAACACGGTTGTGTTTCTTGGGTGTGTTCCTTTTAGCCTTCTCAATTTCTTTTCTTCTTTGCTTCTAAACTCGATTTCCTTGACACCATGGTTTCTCATGCCATGGTGCCTTTCTTGACCTTACGGTTGTCCTTTCAAACCTCGATTCCCATCATATGAGCTTGGGATTGACAAGTGAAAGCTTACTATATGGATCAAGAGAAAAGTTTGTCTAAAGGCTAGACTTAATTAAGAGAATAAATTGAGCTTAATTGACTTAAAAGGAGTAGTGGATGCTTCGATGGATATCTTAGCACCTTGTAGCCTAAGATCATCTAGTTTTGGGTGTACTAACTGATGAAATTGCTTCTATAAAATAAAAGGAATTGGGGGGAAAAAAATCCTCTAATGAAAATCAAAACTAGGGAAATAATCTAGGGATGAGTTGATGGAATATGTATTCCCTCTAAATTTTTTGTGCTTGATGTGATTGAAGAGAGAGATGTATTCCCTCGAGTTATAGTGGATAAAGTATCTATAACTCTATCTTAGTCTTTTGATTTTCCTTTAAATTTTTATTTTAATATTTGTTGAAATGATGTGGTTAACTTTAAATTACATAGATTAGTTATTGAAATTTAGTATGGTTTTTATTATAACTCAGAACATTAGTACTTTAGTGTTCTAAGGGCATTATTATGTAATCAAGTAACATGGTGAATAGGAATATTTGTATGAAGTTGTTTGACTTTGAATCTTGTGATTAAGGGATGTAAATTGATGATATCTTGAATTTGAATGAGTATGTGTAATGTTAGGTTGAAAGAGTTTAATTTCTATCCTTAAAAGCTTGGATTGGTTTTGCTTTGCTTGAGGACAAGCAATGGCTTAAGTGTTGGAGAATTTAATAATACTCATTTACACCTAAGTTTGTAGGGTATTTTGATAATGCTTTCATTTGTTTCTTAGGCATTTTAAGTGATTTTGGTACTTATTTGACTTTTACTTTGATTTTTGACTTTGCTTGACATATTTGATTAAATTTTTAATAATTCAAAGTTGATTTGATCAAGTGTAGAAGTTTAGAAGAGGATCATGACAAGAGTTTAGACCATGAACTAAGATCCCGACTAAGAAACAAAGGGGATTTGATACTAGGAGAAGCACAGTCAGGTCAGGAGCACAACCATGTTCCTAGACCATGAATCTTAGTTTACCTTTTATTTTAAATTTCGAGTTTAGCAGAGATCACCCCTTAGAAGCATGGTTACAATTCATGCCGTGATCATGCCTAATTTTGCAAATTTTCTATTTTTGGAGAGAATGTATAACCTTAGTCTGTTTATATATTATATATATATATATATATATATAATTATCTTTGATGTGCCTAGGAGCTAAGTTGATAATTAGAGCTTACCATAGAATTGTAATAAGATGGGTCCTTCAAGATGTCAAAGAAAGTGAGGATGGATTAGTTGGCAACACACAGTAACTTAAATGAAGTTGCTCGAAGGATATCATGCACAAACGAACACAACACGACTTAGTAACTTGCCTATTATGTCTCCTAATTTAATACTAAGGTCCATTCACCATTAATCTCTAGTTACTCGGCAAGATTAGATAAGAGTTTAAGAGAAAAGTGTACTTAGATAGGGGTATCTCACAAT